>JAVTLE010000005.1:732500-1011906 GCA_033439295.1 Deuterostichococcus epilithicus | reverse complement strand
CSCGCCGCGCCCTCGAGCTGTGGCAGGCCCGCCGCGCCCGGCGGCGCGCCCACCTTGATGCCCGTCACACACACCGGCTCCTTAAAGCGCACCTGCACAGGACAAGAATGCCTTGCAAGTGGGCTTACCTTCCAGTGGTACATCGCACCCCACAACATATTTGCAAGTCTGATCCGTGAGGGCAACCCTCATGCACGTTGCTTCATGCGGTCACGCAGGCCATGTTGCCGTTCCGCCGGCAGCCGCGTGCTGTGTGCTGGCAGTGACCCACCTCCTGGACATGGTCGCCGAAGCGGTCCTGGGTGATGACCTTCTTGAAAAGCTGCGCAGCAGTTCGCATTGTGGTCAGCTGCTTCCGTAGAGGCAGGGCAACAAGGCTGCGCATCAACGGGATTAATATTGTCTACTCACCTGCACTTCCTTGTGCAGCCTGACGACCATTGCAGCCAAGTTGCTGGCAGAGCAGTGTGTGCAGTCGGCAGTTGCCAACCGCTCACTGCATGATCAGACCATCCTAGACTTGTTGCTCTCGAGCTTGCAAGTGTCTCGCTGCGATCGCAATATCGGGCTTCTCGGGCTGCTGACGGCTTGGGAATCGATGACTTGAACGATTTCAGTGTGGTCTGAACCTCTTGCAGGATCAGGATTGGAGCTTGAAGCGTGCAGCCGTGCACTCAGCCAGGCCCAAGCTGAAAGGCCGAGTAGCGCTAGTGTGCACCTAATCATGACTAGATCCTCTGGCGATTCCAGTCATTGCACAAGTGAGGTGCAGGTGTTCGGCGTCTGTGAGGACACCCAGCCTTCATCATTCGGGCACCAAGCTGTCATCCTCACGGCCTCCGCTGGTGTCGGGGTGCCACTTGATGCTGCACACGCGCACAGTAGATAACCGTCAGACAACGGCGGAGACATCGATGCGGCCAGGCTGCAATCGCGTCAATCCTCAGTGGATGCAGCAGCTTGACGCATCAGCTGTGCGTTCACACCTGCAGCCGATGGACGGCTTCTGCTGGTCCACTGGCTGGCCCCCCAGCACTGCCTCGACGGCTCGCCTAAGATCAGCGCCTGCAAAGGGAGAGCTTTTCGAGCTGACAGAAGTGTCAAAGCACGCTGCACGAAAAGCTCGACCATCACGCAGCTTCTGCAGAGACAAGCGGGCGTGAGGTGCATCCGACTGCTGCGCACACACCTGTGACAGGCTTGCCATTGCTGGGCCTGGAGTCATCGAATTGGCCGCGGTAGCGCAGCTTGCGTTCCGAGTCGTAGAGGTAGATGTCTGGCGTGCACACGGCGCCGTACGCCTGGGCCACCTCCTGGGTCTCGTCGTAGAGGTAGGGGAAGCCAAATCCTGCGCAAACCCAGCATCATGTCGTTCAAAAGCTGTCCGAAAAGCTGCTGTTCACAGCGGCGAGACCCTGTCGTTCTGTCGTATTCGGTCCGGCAGCTCGACCCGTCTGCAGTGCCAAGCCCGAACTGCAGGCCTGACAAGGAGCATGAGACCGAGGCGATGAGGCCCTCACCGCGTTCCGCCGCAAACTCGGCCATCTTGTCCGGACCGTCCTGCATGTGAAAGACAGAAGGACCTTTCACCTGGCCAGGCATACGTAGCTGAGGATGCACAAGGATGCTGCAAGGGGAAGCGGGCGAGCTCGACCTGTCAGGTTGTGTTGGAATCGCAAGACGGGAAGGGGTGATGACTGCAGACCTGCGGGTGCGTCTTCACAGAGTTGGAAGAGATGGCCACCGTTGCGAGACCCGCACCCCTGTATTCCTTCGCCACCTCGACGAGGCCGTCTGCACAACGCGTGCAGCCATGAAAAGGACTGCCACACTCGCACATATCAGCATCCCTGCGGTGAAAATGCTGCGGCAAGCTACGCACAGTGTTCTGGTGACACAGCGATGTAGTGGCAGCGCACCTATGATGGCAATGACGAAGGGGCAGTGGTTGCAGATGAACAGCACCAGCAGAGCCTTGGATCCTTTGGCGACCTCGTCAAGGTTGGCATTGTCCCCGGAAGTCCTCGTGTCCGGCAGCTGCGCGCAGCACAATGCATGGTTTAGAAGACGCCTTCCAGTAGCCACACACCCACCCTACTTGCTCGCCATTCGTCCGGTCTGTGCTCGCACCA
Source organism: Deuterostichococcus epilithicus (assembly GCA_033439295.1). Classification (NCBI taxonomy): domain Eukaryota; kingdom Viridiplantae; phylum Chlorophyta; class Trebouxiophyceae; order Prasiolales; family Stichococcaceae; genus Deuterostichococcus; species Deuterostichococcus epilithicus. The sequence goes on along the minus strand of JAVTLE010000005.1, from coordinate 1,009,774 downwards.
CCAGTGATCATTGGGCAGAGTCCGGACAGGGAAAGAGAGGAAATAGGCACATCGCACATCAAAGTTTGGTGCTGCTGATCCGAGCTCAGACTGCTGACTCTCCGTGCGCGCCATCCTGACTGGATGCAGCCTCCGAAGGGGTGCCGAGCTTCGCAAGCTCCTGAAGCGGTAAGCCGCTGTGATTCCGCGCAGGTGTGGCGACAGCGACTTGACGGGTGCAACCGGGAAGCGCAGCAGTGTGGCCATAGATGTACTGCCACGATACTACAAGGTATCTATGCGGCTCTAGAAACGCTGCCAACAGTATTGATGACTTACAGCTCAGGGCAGGGAATGAATCAATGACAGATATGTCGTGCATGGCATGCAGAACGTTTTCGACGAGAAAAAATGCTGGTCCTGTCCGGAGAAGCTTGTGCATTCCATCGCAACTGCTTGAATTCGAGATTGTTGTGCAGCGGGCCTTCTGACTGCAGAGGAGCAGATGACTGCCGTGGACTGCTTGCATCCCGTGCATGCTGGAGGTGCAGCGCAGCTGTAGTCAGGTTTACAGCTTGCCAAGGCTCGCAGAAGTCCAATGGGAATATGAGCTTCCTTCTGGCAGATGTGCTCACAGCAGCATTTTTGACACACGCTGCCTGGAGGCTCTTGCAGAGGTGTGCACATATCAGTGTTGCGGTTTGACTTGGTGTTGTACAGCTCGATGTCTGACATGAGAATCATTGAGTATCTTGTACACGCAGGCAGAGAGCAGTGGGCAAGGAATCGAAGCCGCAGGACAGCTTCCGCACGGTGAGGCGCCCGTGTGCAGCATGACGCCCGGCGAGATGGTGCACTTTGCACAATATAAACCGAATTGAAGCCTGGATGTCATCGTTTTAATTCGCACTTTTGGTGGAACAGGTGCTGGCGGACAACTCGGATGCGCCATTCCGTCACCTGGATGCGAATTACGGCGACCAGGCCACTGAGCAGGCGCACCCATTCCAGGCCCGCATACAGCGGCTGCTGGAGCACACGCACGTCGACATCTTGAGCCGGTGAGCAGGAAGGGAACCTTGCGAGTAGACCCAATCCTGGCGTCATGATCTTCTGCGGCTAAAGCAAGGCACGCCGCGGCCCAGCACCCTGATGCGTCACTCCCTTCCCCTCACCCTCCGCCGACCACCAAGCACTGCGACCCGTCGGAGCCTGCACAAGTATCGAGGCTGCGCACTGGCCCGCAGATTCGAGGCGCCCCCTGCGCCGCTGCACGACTCGCTGTGGCGCTGGGTGGACACGCCGGCCGCGCTGGCGGCCGCCGTCGAGGCGCTGCGGGGCGCCGCCTGCGTTGCCATCGACATCGAGCACAACGCCGCCCGCAGCTACCTGGGCCTGTCGTGCCTGGTGCAGCTGAGCGACGGCGTGCAGGACTGGGTGATCGATGCCCTGGCGCTGCACGATTACCTGCATCTACTACGGCCGCTCTGCGCGGACGCCGACGTTCTGAAGGTGCGAGCGCATGTGCAACTGACTGCCACACCTGACAGCATCTTCAGATGGCTGCAAAGATGTTTCGGTTTGGTGTGTCGCCTTTCTACAAGGCATCACGCATCTTGCAGGTTCTGCACGGGGCGGGCAACGATGTGCTGTGGCTCCAGCGCGACGCCCACGTTTACCTGGTCAACTGCTTCGACACTGCCATCGCTTGCCAGGTGCATCAGGCTGCATCTTGCACAGGCAAACTCTTGGTCAGGACTGGCGGTGCAGTCAGCATCTACTTGAGTATCAACTCATAACTCATGCTGTCAAGTCACGACTCCTGCTTGCTTTTTGGCAGTTGATATACGATGAGCCTCTGCACAGTAGTATGCGTACATCATGCCTGCGGTGCCGCTTGTGCAGGCACTGGGCTATAAGACCAAGTCGCTGCAGCATCTGCTAGACTCCATCTGCGGAGTGGACACTGACAAGGCATTCCAGCTGGCCGACTGGCGGATCAGGCGCGGGTCCTGAGATGAGGGCGCGGTCCTGTGTATAGACCACGGCAATTCGGTTTCAGCGTTTGGCTGTCGTTGGCTGTCAAAGCTGTGCCGCTTAGGCAAATCAGAGGTTGTTGGCCCAAAGCTGTTTCGTATCCCGGCATGCTCCGGCATGCTGGTCCGTGCTCCATTGCGGCAGTCAGTGACAGGCCCCCTTCTGGTGCCGCAGGCCGCTCCCAGTGGCAGCGCTGACCTACGCTAGGACGGATGTCCACTACCTGCCGCACATCGCGGCGGTGCTGGCCCAGCGCCTGGACACAAGGGGCCTCCTGCAGCAGGTGCATCGGAAGCCATGCTGTGCGCTGCCCATGTGACACATGGACTGCATCCGCACTGCATCACTGGCCACCGTCTGCAGCACGCCGCACCGAATGTCGCGCTACAGGCTGGGCGGCAGGGGCCACTTGGTGCTGCCATGACAGCTTCCCAGCTGTTGCAGCTTCGCGGGCCAAGCTGCTGCGAGCGGACGCCTGCCTGATGTCTGAGCGGGCCGCAACTTGCTGCAGGCCTGCGCCAAGTCGCAGAACCTGACGCTCAGCTTGTACGCCAAATCAGAGCGGCGGGCGGCCGTCGCCGCAGCCGCCGCCGCGGTGCTGCGCCGCTTCGGGCAGCAGGAGGCCACGGCGGCGGCGGCGGCGCCGAACGGTGGCGGCGGGCACAGCGGCGGCCCGGACCCCGGCGGCAGGGTGGGCACCGCGCTGCGGGACTGCGTGCAGGCGCTGTGCGAGTGGCGGGACGCGGCGGCGCGGCGGCAGGACGAAGGTGCGCGTCAAGTGGACAGCTCATGGCGGCTGTGTGTGAGGGGATGAAATTGGCACGGGCTCCTCAGCGCCATGCGCCCTACGCTGCCCGTCAGATGCATCCATGTGGGCTTGCGAGCTACGCAGCGTCCGGCACTCCCACCCTGAAGCATTGAGGCACAACACCAAAAAGCAAACGGGCACTGTGGTCTGCAGGCGTGCAGTACGTCCTGCCAAGCGCCGCTGTGTGGCAGTTGGCGCAGCAGCGGCCTGAGGCGCCCATCGAGGCGCGGCGCATCATGGCAGACGCAGGAGCTGCACCAGCGACTCTGGCTTGTGCCGAGGAGGTGAGCACCGGTATGGTTCGCTGCACCAGCTGGGAACTGCTGCACTCGCTGGTCCTGCTGAGTGCCTGTGTGTTTGCTTGGTCTTGTAGCCATTTCTTGCAGGCTGTCGTGTCTCAGCCCCAGCGCGGCAAGCACGATGCGCTTCGCCACTCGTCGGCAACCGCACACTGTCTCCAAGATGCTACCTGCCATCAGATCTAGGTCTCACCCCAGTCCTGTGACGTGCTGGTCACCGGCCACAGATCCGCACGCTCCTGGCGGACGCTGCCGCAGGCCGCCTTGGCAAGGAGGCTGCTGGGCTGGCGCCGCTTCCGCAGCCGCGCAACCCCAAGCACGAGATGAGCCAGCAGAAGCGCAAGGCGCACCTCAGGGAGCGAATGGTGAAGAAGTTTGCTGCACAGGTGGGTGCTGCACACCGCAGACACTTCCGTGTGGCTGTTTGCGGCTGCCTCTGCGTGCCGGTGCCGCACTTATGCTCCATCTTTGTCGAATCACTGACCTGCTTTGAATCGCACTCTGTCCAGCGACGCCACTGCTCTGTTGCGCTGCGCTGCAGGCGCCGGTATACGAGAACTGCCGCATGATGTCGGAGGTGCGCTGCCTCGAGTTTGGCTTCTTTTTAAGGACACAGCACCTGGCCGCATTAGCCTGTCACCTAGCTGCAGTGACCGCGCCAGGGCAGGTGATGCTTCGCCGAGGTGTTGAATTGTTTCAAGTCGAAGATCTGGGCTTTTTTTTGCATCGCAGGACGGCGAGCTGCTGTGCTTCTGCGACCGCGCCAAGATCGACTGGTACATCTCGCGCGGCCTGGCAGGTATTACCCATGTATTTCCCGAAAAGCTGCACGCCTGAGCACAGGCAGATGCTCAGCACGATCGAGGACCTCCGTTGCTGCGTTCCAGCTGGTCATCCTAAGGAGTGCACATATCTGTGTGGCAGCATGGTCCCGATGAGTGGATGCTGCTGGGCGTGCAGACCGAGTCGATGGCGGCGTCGGCCCGCCGACCATCAGGCTGCGCTTCCCGCACCAAAACTCGGACCAGAACGCCGGGCTGCAGCACTACTACGTCGCGAGCCGGGAGAACAAGTGCGTGGTGTGCGGCGACGCCAGCCACTACCTGCGGTGGGAACCCTGACGGAATGGTCGCGCGCGGTCGGCTTAGTGCCTGCCTGCGCTGTTCGTAGCAGCACTGATGCTCTGGCTTACGCTGCAAGATGCATGGCATGTGTCGCTGGGTGCACTTGACTTTAAACACAGGCCCCATGATTCCATGCATCTTCACGTTCTTGACAAAGGGTTTTGCATGGCTGGCAGATACCGCATCGTGCCCAGTTGCTACCGCCGGGCGTTCCCTGTTCACCTGAAGAGCCACAGATCCCATGACATCGTTCTCCTGTGCATCGACTGGTGCGTGTGCTGCCATTCACCACCAGAGCGTTGTCCTCATGTGTCCCTGTCCGGCTGAGGGATGCAAGGCGGATCACCCTGCAGCAGTGTGCAAGCACAGCAGGCCGCCAGCGTTGTGTCCACATGCCCATCCTGCCGTGCAGCCACGAGAGGGCCCACACGGCGGCGGAGGAGCTGAAGCGCGACATCTGCAGCGAATACGGCGTCCCCCTGATGCCAGGTGGGCGCCCATGCCCTGCTGCACCCATGCAAAGCCTAATCCCTGTCGACATCCGTGGCAGCGGGCTTCTTTGCATTGCGGGGCAGGAGGCAGGGAAGCGCTGACAGATGTGCCTGCAAACTTGCTGCTTGGCTGATGCTCAGGCTGACATGCAATCACAGCCAGCAAACAGGTCTGGTGGGTGGCTGCAGATGCCGCCGCGATGGGCCCGGCGCCGGACGGCGCCCCGCGGCCGCACCCGGTGGCGGTGCGACGCGCAGCGGGGGCGCTGCTGCACCACCGCAAGGAGATGCCAGAGCGCCGGCGCAGGTGACCGAATGCAGCGAGGTCGTCCTTCTGGTTCAATACACCTTGACATGAAAGGCTTCCAAAACATACAGGACACGTCTCATCCTTTGACCATGGCAAGAAAACAACTGTCGCTGCTGACAGCATACCGGCATGAAGCAGCTGTGGCCTGTCTCGCAGAGATGTGGAGAACATCGTGAGGGCATATCTGGGGCAGCAGCCAGGCAGCAGCGACCTCCCTGAGGCAGACATCCAGGTGGGGCTGTCGTCCGCAGCTTGGAGCAGAACAGAGCAGAAGACATCTGGCATCATGCGCGAAACCGCCATGCAACAAAGGCACAGAACCGGATGCGGCTCGCTCGAGGATGCCACCCAAACACCTGCTTTCCGCCAGCAGGACCTGGACTCAATGCTTGATAGGTCTAGGACTGTTGTGATCTGACTGACTTGTTCGAGCCGACCCTGCAGGAGGGCATGCTGGCAGGTCTGCCGCGCAAGTCGCGGCAAAAGGTGCAGCGACGGGCGGGCTTTGCGGCTGCCGGAGCAGTCGCTGGCACAGGCAACGCATGCAATCCCGCCGTAGATGGCGCGGACGGGTCGGCATCGACAGAGTCTGCGGCCATGGCGTCCAGCGCAGACGAGTTTGGGACGTCTGGCCACCAGTGGCACGGCCAGCAGGTACGAGATCTGTCAAAGATTGACTGTCAGTTGAGACAGAAGCCAGCCGACCTGGGTGACAGTGTCGAGGGGGGCAGCAGCTCTCTCAAGGTAGCTGTTTGGTCTGATTTCCAGCATCAGTTGAGCATACAGGTTGGCTGAATGAGTATCAGGCGGACCAGCACATCTTGGTTGATTGCAGGTCAGAAGTTCAGTAGACAAGCTTCTTAAGGCCTGGATTGATCCGCTGGTCACGAGCCAGGCGTGCTGCCGCGGCGATGAAGCCTGCATGCTCTGCCCGGCGCCGGTTCCCTGGGCCAGTCGCAGCACACGTGATGACAGCTGTGGCTCTCTGAAGCAGACCCTGCAGGTCCTTCCCATGTAGGCCCACGTGCTCCTGACGGCGCTGACCCTCGCCTGGTCTGGTGCACCGCCCCGCAGGTGGTCGAAAGGGCGCTGGCGCGGGGCGGCGAGGCGGAGCTGCTGCAGCTGGCGCGCCGCTTCCGCGGCTGCTTCGTGGCGGAGCTGCAGCCAAGCTTCTTGCCGCCCGCCTGGCAGGTCGACCACGAGTGAGTGCAGCGATCGACCCCTTTGCCTGACTGAGGAGAGAGCGCCGACCCCTCACCGCTCTCCCCGGAGTGGAGTCTGCTACTGCGCACAGCTGCTCGTGCCTGGAATGCCCCCATACTGCACATGCGGTGCTGCATCTGACGCCAGATCCACTTGCTGACATGCGCGCCGGTCGTGCAGCGCAAAGCGGGACTTCGGTGCCTACAGCATCTACCGCTCCAAGCCCTTGGCACCATGCGCGCCAAATTGACTGCCTCGATGACGGAAGGTTTGAATGGTTGTGCTATGCTTGGTGCCACCGAGCATCCATGCGCCGCTTGCAGACTTGAGTCTGAGCTGGTCGTCTGGATCTGCAAAATCTGCAAGCGACACTGCAAGCGACTGCTACAGAGCCTTGGAATGAGACTGTTCTGGTTTGTGTTGCTGCCCGGCCAGCGCATCGGCAGTTGCTGACGTACGTGACCAATAAGCCATAAGTTCCGCATTTCCCGCCAATTTTGCCGCACAAGGTCACGTGCACCTTCCAGTTGTCTTGCTTGGAACCTGTGTTGACTGACAGCATTTTGATGCCACTCCTGTATGTGAACTGGATGGGATCAATTGCACCTATATCGAACCACCTTGAAAGGCAGTGCAAATGACATGGGGATTGACTCCAAAGTTGAGCCTCCAAGATCCTACGTTCGCTCAGGTTGAATAAAGACGCATGGATGCTGCTCGATCAAGTACCGAACTTGCAAGGCGTGACGTGACGCTTCACCTCCAAAGGTGCGGTTTGCATTGCACTTGCGACTGTTTGCAAGTGGGCTGCTCGAATGCCCTGCAGCAGCGCAGAAACCACGCCTGGGCACGTGTCTGAGCAATAAGCACAACGACAAATGCAGATTTTAAACGCGCTGCGAAATGGATCCGCAGCAGCAAAGGCAAGTGCCATGTGTATGCCTCCGCTTGTTGTACGTATTAGCGTCCCACTGCTTGTCTTCACTCGAGCCAGCGGCACTGCGTCTGGTAAAGCCCGATGCAATAAATGCTTGTCGTGTTGCGGATGAGGCTTCGATTGGGCACCGCACTGCAGGAGGCACGTGCCGGAGCACCTGCATGCAAGCGACCGCCTGAGCGCCGCAGACCATGACGCGGTTGCGCACCTCGCCTCGTTGGCTGCTGATACGAACGGCGCCGGCCCTGTCGGGAGCGGGCACTTGCTCTCCTCGCATAGCAGGGGCTCCGGCGCGTCAGCTGGCGCCGTCGGGGTGGATGACGCCAAGGTCTTCTCGTCACTCGTTGCTGAAATGTCGGAGCTGGGTGGTCTGGGTATGCCGCCGTGGGAGCTCCTCAACTCGTATCTTGAGGATCCACCCCCAGGGTGCGCTGTCTGCAGACTGGATGATGCACCTCGGCAATGACTCGCATGCCTTACACCTCCATGTCGCCCCGGCATTGCGATCTTTGTGCACCCTTACACGCCCAGAAAACCCTCAACTGCAGCTCGGACGCCTGGCCCACTTCACCGGTGCAATGCATCGGCTTGCAGGTCGACACAATCGGATTCCAGTGAGGGCAGTCCTGCGGGGCAGCCGACTCCCTGGGTCCTGGAGACATGCCAGAAGCTGATGCTAGGCCGAGACCTCGAGACCGCTGCTGCGGCCTTCATCGCGCTGGCAGACCGGCTGCCGACTGGCGTGATGCACAGCCACAACAGCTTCATGCTGTGGTCCCCTGTGCTGGCCGTCTTGGCAACGGGGCTCAGACGACCGGGCCTGCGGGCCGCAGTCGAGGAGCAGCACCCGCCGGCACTGCAGAAGGTTGCGGCCTTCGGGGCGGCCGCGCGCCCTTGGCATCCTGCAGAGGAGCATGCGCACCCGCAGTCGCAGCAGCGGCACTCCCATGCGGCAAGCAGCCCGGCAGCCGCCGCGGCAGCACTGGAAACGGTGCTGGCGGCCGCGTCGCCAGCAGCAACAGCCGCAGCAGCGGCATCGGTGGTGGGAGCGGGCTCCGCCGCAGCAGAGGCCTCGAGTGTCGCAGCAGAGCGGCGCACCGGCCCAATGGCAGCAGCGTCAGCGTCAGCTGGGCGCAAGAATGCCGCGGCAATAAGCCTGCCCCAGGATGAGGGGCAGCAGCTGCTGCAGGAGCGCCTTCCGCCGCCGGGCAGCCAGAGCCTGAGCGACGCTGAGGTGAAGCGCCGTCTCTTTTATCTGAAGCTGGTGGCGGACAGTCTGAGGCGCGACACCGGCAAGGCTGTCGACCGCTGCGTCGCGGGACAGTCGTCGGCTGGCGAGACGGCGGCGTTGCAGCGGCAGGCGGCGAAGCTGTTGCTGAATGCAAGCATGCTGGTGGATGATGTCGAGGCGCGCGGCGCCGCCGACGACGGCGCGGCAGCCTCCCTCCGAGGCAGCTCGCTGTTCTCCGTGGTGGTGATGCCGGCATGTTGCGCGTTCGACATCCTGCTCACGCTCGTGCCGCGCCAGCCGGCCGCACCAACTGGCAGGCTGTGGCGGCTGCCGGCGGCCGTCCCGGCTGACAAGCTGCGCCAGCGCCTGCCGGCGGAGGCCGCGGGACAGGTGCTCGCTGCCTGCTCGATGCTGCTGCGGGCGTCCTGTGCGGTCAGCGCCGCTGTGGTCACGGGCTGCCCCGGCGCCCTGGAAGGCAATAGCCTTCAGCTGGCCCTGGGGCAGATGCACGGGCTGCTGCTGACGACGGAGGATCTGGTGATGGATGCGGTGGCCGCTGCGCCGGCGGCCGCCACGGGCGCCTTCCTCACTGCGGCCACGGACGCGGTACGTGTCCCTCCTCCAGTTCCTGGGTCCAGGCACGGTCTCACGACCTTCGAGAACCGTGGGCTGCGCCTGACCGAGTTGCTGACTGTGTGGGGCAGCCGGCGTGTGCGGGGGCGGGGAACAGCCACCGCGGGATGCCTCAGGATCTGAGTGTTGCTGCATTTGTGCACAGCTCCAGGTTGACCTGCAGGACCAAGGGGCCACAGCATCCAGATTTGCCGAAACTGCCGTGCGAGCACAGGTGAGGGGCATTGCGGTCCGCACGCTGGCGGCTGGCGACCTTGAGACACGGGGCGTAGCGATTGTGCAGCAGGTGCCGCGGCTGCTGGTTCCCGTCACGCTGCTCACCGCCGCATTGCGGTGAGGCGCCTCCGCCACACAGCGACTGCTTCTCCTTCTGTGTTGCCCGGACTGGCAGGCGTGCGGCCGTGCAGTGTAGACTCGTGGCAGCCAGCATGACACCCGCTGCTCGTGTGACTGCATCGCGCCTGAGCAGTCAACTGGTCGGCCTGTGACCTCACTTGGAGTGGCGGAACAACGAGATCCTGCAATGCCAGCAACCTGCGGCACACTGAGGCTACTGTGCAGCGCGTTGGCTCATGCAGCCCGTCAGTGGTGTCTCAAAGCATGTTCACATCAAGTCGTTGTGACCCCGCAGCCATTCTGGTGAGGGGCCCCATGGGCGTGCCAACGAACTCCTGTAACACGCCTGTTGTATATTCATGTTCGACCGGAAACCCATCTACGGTGGAGCCACAGGCCGTCACAGATGTTCATTCACGGTTGGCTCGGCGCAGGGGGCTGCGCGCCGGTGACGTGCAGGAGACGGCACTCGAGGCGGCGCTGAGGGCACTGGTGGGGCTGCTGCGGGCAGCGTCCGCGTGGCAGCAGCCTGAGGTTGTGCGGACGCTGATCGAGTTTCCCATGGACATCGCTCAGGCGTCAGGTTTCCTGGGGCACAACAGAGTGCACCGAAGCTTGCAGGTGTGGCCCCAGCAGTTGCAACTGTGCTTGTCTGGCAGCAGGGTGACAACTGCATTTCATTGGACACAGTAGCACGAAATGTACACGCCTCTGTTGCCTGGCGAATCCACGCGGAGGCATCACTCTTGACGTCAGCGAAGTCAGCTGAAGCGGGAGCAGCTCCCGCACAGCTGACCTCTCGCCTGATCAGTGGGACTCTCTTCGAGCACCAGTGCACCTCGTGCTTTCCAGCTGCATCCACGAGGACCGTGGAGCTGCGAAACCCTGTGGAGCAGCAGATGCACCGGGAAGCTGACAAGGTCCCCCTGCACGCGTGGACAGGCAGTCACGGCTCATGTCATCGACGCCGCGGCGAGCGCGGCGTCGAGCGCGGTGCTGCAGCTGCTGGGCGAAGCGCTGGCTGCCAAGCGGACGGGCGCGCTGCCGGCGGCGCTGCAGGGCTTGACCAAGGCGGGCGTTACTGACGCCCTGGGCGCGCTCCTGTGCCAGCCGGCAGAGGCGACGGTGGAGCCAGACCTCGTGCATGTGCTTCACAGTCAGCTTTCCGGCAGATCCGCGGAGCTGAGGGGGGCTGCTGTGCACCAAGCGCCGCGGCGGGCGTCGTTCCGCGCCGTGGCCAATGCGCTGGCGGCGTTTGGCGGCGCCGTCGAGGGCGCACTCGAGGTTGGCGAGGCCGTCCCTGCCACCGCCGTCGATGCTGCCGTGAAGGCCGCCGTCAGGTGGGCAACATTCTCGTCTTTCAGGCGGCCTCTGTCTTGACTGGGCCCCCTTGTCATGGTCCGGAATGCAGCCTTCCTCCCGCCTGTCACAACATGCTCTGCATGGTGCATTGTGACTCCTCGCCAGCACCACAGGTGCTCTGCAAGCATCAGAGGCGCAGTGCAGTGGCACCAGCCGGTGCCCTTTCCGTGCAGGCTGCTGGCTTTTGCCAAGGCGCACCACTCTACGTGCACCGGCCGCGCCATGGTGAGCGACGCCGGCGTTTGCGCCACCGCCACTGCCTGCTCCATGCTGGCGGGCCTGGTGGCCGCCACGGGGCCGCAGCAGCACACCAGCGGCGGCGCAGCAGCAGGAGCGGCAGCAGCGGCAGGGGCAGGAGTGGCCGCAGCGGCGGCGGCTGAGTCGTCGGCAGATCTGCCAGCACTTCTCTTGCAGCATCGCGCCCACGAGGCTGTGCTGGCCACCATAGAGTGGCTGCAGCCGACCGGAAGACTGGAGCGGGAGCTTTTGTCGGACGCTCTGGCGGTGCTGGGCGCCGGAGCGGCGCACGCGGCGGCCTGCGAGGCGAGGCTGTCGGCCGCCGAGGCGCAGCGCCTGCTTGCGGCACTGGCGACGGCACGGCAGGCACTGCCGCTGCAGGCCGCTGCGGAGATGTCCCCACTCTTCGACAAGGCGCTGGTACGGCGGTTTTTGTGCTGTTGCCGATTGCCATGCCCCCTCTGAGAGGGCTCAGTATTGCTGGCACCGGATAGTGCGCTACCTGCATTGCTGCATGGCGAAATGCATTGCATCACCTCCAGCTCTGTGTTCGAGTATCTGCCTGGCACCCCTGTCTCGCTTGCATTGAGACGTCTGGTACGGTCTCCGGAACGCATTCAGACACCCTGCCTCTGCAATCACGTCTCGAACACTCGTGCGGCATCGTGCGGCAGGCAACGGTGCCGCGTCAGCTGCGGCAGGCGCGCGGCCGCGCCGCGGCAGCCGCCCGGACGGCCGAGGCCAAACTCGAGGAGCGGAAAGCAATGGCGATGGAGAAGCAGGTCATCATGAAGGCCACCGCAGAGCAGGTGGCCGGTGAGCAGCCGAAGGGGGAGGCCGTTGGCAAGGCGGCCAGGCACAAGGCACAGTGACTATTGGCCTGCGGAACAAGGAGCGGCTGGCTCGACAGATCCTTGCCCAGTGTGGCAGCAGCTGAATGCTTCGATGGCATGCCTGTATATTGCCGATAGCATCAGCAGCACACAAAACATAGTATTTGGGGGCCACGATTCAGACCCTGGTGTGGCAACGGACATGGTGCCTTGGCAGTTGGTGTTCATACTTCATGCCCGCTGAAAGTTTCAAGACGTGAGTCCTGCGACGGCTCAGCTTGTGGTAGATTGCAGTAGGTCATGCGCTGATGGGCACTTGATGATGCATGTCCAAGCTGTAACCTGAACAACAAGCAAGTCTGGACGCATGAGATCACACTGCGGTTCAGGGACGTTCACTGCCAACGGCACGCATGTCAAGTTGTCGGCGCTGATGAGAAGGTTGTCAAACACGCAGCCATGCACAATCGAGACACCGCCATCGATTCGAATTAGGAAATGAGGCGGGAGAGAAGTAGAGAATTGCACGACGCATGCAGTTGGCATGCAGATTGGTCATGGAATGTGCCACCACTTGCAGCTTGCACGCTGGTTTGGATTTGAAGCTTGCACATTGGAAAATCAGAATACGAACACACCCCCGGCGTGCAAAGTTTACAGCTCAGTCTAGCCAGGCAATTGACCTGACCAACCATGCTGCGTGGCTTCGGAAGACAGATGCTGCGGCAGAGGGAGGTGCTCCGGCAGCTGGATCACAGCATGCGATGCGTCGCGAGCGGGGCCACCCCCAGCGGGCAGGGGCTCCCCGACGAGGAGTTCCTGCGGTCGACGCACTTCGGCGAGTCCCGCTACACCTGCATGACGCCGCACAGGGACGTCCGCATGAACAAGGCTACTTCAGCAGTCTCTAGTCCGTTCCACAAACGGCTTTGAATCGCAGCAGGCTTTCAGGAGGTGAGCGCTGCGGAAAAGGCGGGCATGGTCGGCGGTGTCTTCAGCAGTGTGGCGTCATCGTACGACCTGATGAACGACCTGATGAGCGGCGGCGTGCACCGGCTGTGGAAGGACAGGTGGGCCTGTCATGGTTGGTCCGAGTGTCTGAATCCATCCACAGCCTGCATGTCCGTTCACCGATGCTGCCCTCTGGGTACCGCCGCCCCGTGGAGTGCGGCAGCCCTGCCCCGCCTTGCAGGCTGGTGTCGCAGCTGCAACCGTTCGCCGGTATGCAGCACCTGGACGTCGCGGGCGGCACGGGGGACATCGCATTCCGCGTGCTGCGGAGGATCAGGGAGGCGGAGGCAGACGCGCAGGGCGGCGCCTCATCCCCTGAGCAGGTGCTGCAGCAGCCAAGCATGTCACAGTTCGAGGATGCTGAATCTGCTGCCCCGGTGCGATCCCTTTCTGTGCAAAAGCAAACAGCACCAACACGCTGACGCTCTACAACCCCTCCCTGCTGTCGGCACCAACACCCACAGGGTGCAGCATGCAAGCGGTGCACGCTGCACCCTTGTAGGGCGTGTGAGTGCATGCGCTGGGTGTGATGCATCACTCCTGCACTGGCAGGGCTCGGTGATAGTCAGCGACATCAACGCGGACATGCTGGCGGAGGGGCGGCGACGAGCGGTGGCGCGCGGCTTCGGTGCGCGCCCAGCCTGCAATACATTGCTGGTGTCCACTGGGTCCACTGGTGCCCGCAGATGTGCGCGAGGCAGCAGCATCGCACTGCGCAACCTCGTATGCTCCCCTGATAATCTACGGACTGACTGCTGCACTACATGACCGGCAGCACAGAGCGCACAGATGTGGATGCGCCCCGATCGGCCAGCTGCAACAGGGGTGGCCTGACAAAGTCCGCCGCGCCGCTGGTGCAGGGTCGGACACGGGGCTGCACTGGCTGCAGGCGGACGCAGAGCAGCTGCCTTGCAATTCAGACTCCCTGGACGCGTACACTATTGCCTTCGGCATCCGTAATGTGACGGACATCCCGGCGGCGCTGCGGGAAGCGCACAGGGTGCGGCGATGCGGCTGCTCTGAAGCTCGCTGCAACGCGGGACAGGCTACCTCCGCGCACCTGATGCGGCCATCTCTCGTGGTTTCTCAGTTGAGGTGCTGTGCTTCGAAGACGCAGCACGTGCGGAAGAGCTCGCTCTCCTAACCATGTGCTGATCGCGGTGCAGGTGCTGCGGGTTGGCGGGCGGTTCCTCTGCCTGGAGTTTTCGCATGTGACGGTGCCAGGGCTCAAGGACCTGTACGAGGCGTACTCCTTTCACGTCATCCCACAGATCGGCAGGTCAGTGGTGGCTGAAACTGCCTGCAGCATTGTGACACATTGCAATGTTGCTGCGGTCAACATAAGGGTGTGGCTCAGCAAAACCCGGCCCCCTAGAATGACCTTCGTGGAGCCCTTCACACACCTGCACAAACCCTCCACTCAACTGCGGCCGCAGATTCGTGGCGAACGACGAGAAGAGCTACCAGTACCTGGTGGAGAGCATCCGGCAGTTCCCGCCGCAGGAGGAGTTTGCGGGCATGATTGCCGAGGCAGGGTTCACAGGCGTCAAGTACGAGAACCTGACCGGCGGCATTGTCGCGATACATTCGGGGACCAAGTGCTGAAACTACGAGTAATCGGACAATGAGTTTGTCAGCTGTAATACGCATGCAACAGCACCCATTCGACCAGCCGGGATTGGCCTTTCAGCCAGGCCCTTTCCAACAGGCTGCCCTGTAGCATTCGTCATCTGGCAAATGTTCGAGCCAGCCCTTGCCGCTGCCATTCTGTGTCCGACGTCTTTGACCCATCGCATGAGCATCATAGCAGCCATTGGTGAGAGCTGGCTGCTCGCTGAAGGATGGCTGCATACTCAAAATAGCATTCCTCATCCTTGAGACATCCACCCGAGGCATGAACGGGGGTTCCGAGCAGTTGCCTCTGACAAGACAGCCAGGACAGGCTCGAAACAACCAGGCAGCATGCAACTCCACGGCTTTCTGGCTGCTCGGACTAATCAACAACTCTGGTGCGCCATGGCGCGGTCAATGCCCTGCAGTGTATGCAACACTCTGCCAACTGTGCAAGGCACTGTGCCGTGTTCCACGCCTTCCAACATGCTCCGACGGTCCATGCGTCATGCGCAGCATACGTGATCATGATTGCTGGCGCAAATGACATTTCGTCGGGCGCTGTTGGGCTAGTATACCTAGCCGCAATCTTGCCGTCGCTGTGTCTGAAGCTCACCGCACCGTACTGGTGAGTTTATTGGTGCTTCTAGCGAGTGCTCGTTCCCATAGCAGCGCAGGCAACGACCCTCAAACAGTGCGTCAGAGGCGCTGTTTGGCATGCTGCAGGTTTCATGCTGTGGGGTATGAGCTCCGCGTCTGGGTCGTTGCGGCGTTCATGTCGTGCGCGTACCTCACGGTGGCCCTCAGCAGCAGCCGGAACATGCAGCTGCTGGGCGTCGCGTTCGGCTCGGCGCAGGCAAGATCGGGGCAGCTGTGCATCCTGGCACCTTTGCTGAGCAAAGTGCAGGTGAACACAGTGGGAGGGACTGCACGGCGACGGCTCTGCAGTGAGCCGAGCTGTGCGACGGCACGCAGGCAGGGCTGGGCGAGGCGTCTTGTCTGGCGCTGTGCTCGCTGTACGAACCAAAGCGTGCGCTCACGTGCTGGAGCAGCGGCACTGGTGCGCTCAGCAGACCCTGCTTCTACGCACGGCAGCTGTGTACACCGGCAGCACACACCCTTGCTGTTACCCTGCAGCCAAGATGGCGGTCGGAGAGGCTGTGCATGCCCCAGCACATGCTGCAGCACTAGTATTTGAGATAGATTCTGCACACCAAAACTGCAGGGTTTGCCGGAGTGTTTGGGTACGGGTGGGTGCTGGTGCTGCACCTGTGGGTCGGCCTGCCCTTTTCCCATGTGCTGCTGGCCGCCAACGCCTCCGCCATCGCCTGGCTGTACGCATCTCTCCCTCTCTGTACCGCTCTGCACAGGTTGTTCAGCCCCCAACGATGGGATAGGCGTCTGAGCATGTGAGTGTCGATGGTGGATCAAGCACACAGCCACCGTGACTGCATCGTCTGGTACACCCCGGCTGTCTCAGGCCGGCCGCTGTGAATGTTCGCCTCGCCCATTAGACAAGGCTTCTCCCCGTGCACCCCGCAGATGGGTGTACTATGGCTTGCTGCAGCGGCCACAGCAGCCGAGTGGTCCCAGCTACCGGAGGGTGCCGGACGCAGAGGGATCTCCGACCAGCACATTGCCAGAATCCGCGAGGCTCCTGCCGGACGGAGCGGCATCGCCGGCGCAGGCGGTCGCCTCAGGCAGCAGCGCAGTGGCGGCGGCGGCGGTGCATGACAGACGGGCAGGCAGCGGCGGGCACCTGCCCAGCCGGGCGGCAGCCGGCAGCGGCCAGTACGTGGTGCTAGCAGTGCCATCAGGCAGTGACTCCGACGGCTGCGAAGGTGGGCTGATTCTTGCACTGCTGGACCCTCTGTGCTGCATGTCGCTCATTGATTGGCTTCCTGCAGCGGGTCCTTCCACCCATCGACCGCACCAGCCAACCTTGAGATGGCGTTATGGAAGGCTGTCATGTAGCAAGCTGCCATCCTGCAGAATGTGGATATCAGTCCAATCAGTGCAAGGCAACGTTGCATGGAGCAGGCGAGAAGGGGCCCAAGCTGCAGCACATGACGCTGCGGCGGCGGGCGGCCGCAACTGCTGCGCTGTGGCCCTACATCGTGCCCCTGGCGCTGGTCTACGCAGCCGAGTACGCCATGCAGGTGCGAACGGTGTCCACGAAAGTCGCTGGACTATCCTACCTGTCGATTCGTGGCAGCCTTCAAGTGGCGCAGCCCGCGCCAGGTAAGAGGTGGGAAAGGAAGGGGGCGCAAACAGGTGACAGAGATTAGCAGCTTCACCCCGCATGATTCCAAACCAGCCGGTTCTGGTCCGACGGAGCACGGCGACGCTTTTCAACAGAGCGACAACGTGTCCGGCTGACTGCAGTCCGGCACCTGGACCGCAATAGGCTTTCCCGTCACCGACGTCGGGGCGCGGCAGCGCTTCTACGAGTACGCAAACTGGTGTTACCAGGCGGGCGTCTTTGTATCGCGCTCCTCGGGGCTGCTGTACCAGGTGCGGCTCGGAAACCTGCAAGGTGCAATTCTTGAACCTTTTGCACTTTGCCGGCACAGCATGTCCGTCTGTGCCAGATGTGCAGCCTGCAGCCGGACCTCTGTAGGCCACAACAGCAGCCAGGCCTCGAAGCCAACAGCTGCTGCAACCGAGGTATGCGCTGCCAACGACTTTCATCGCGGAGCCAATGGCTGCTTTTTCAACAGACGATGTCGGGACAAGTCCTGCAGGCCGACCAGCGGGCGCTGTGGGCGATGCCGGCGCTACAGTGCGTGTTCCTGGCGTTCTTCACCGTTGTCGCGGCCTTCCACTGGCCGCTCTACAACATGGCGCTGCTCGGACCGGCCTTCGTCGTGGGTGAGCCTCCTCCCGCTGTCGAGCCGCACGCCGGCGCGCTCAATCATGCTGCCTCCCTACATGCCATCTTGTCTGGGCGCACCCATGCGTGGGACTCCCCTTCTGAGGGCAGCCAGGAGCAACGGGAGTTGGCAGTGCTGAGGTAATGCGTCTACCGCGGATTCAAGCCCCAATGCCCTAATCATGTCAGCCCGAAGCTTTGTGAACCTCCTTGCTGGCGTTCCCGACGTGGCCCTTGTAGTACGTTGCTCGGGATTGCCGAACAGCAAAGTTTCCTGGGTCGCTTTTGGTCAACGAGCGACTGACATGTCGGAAGTCCCGCCCATGCCTTCCCTATTAGGAGGGYAGGGGGGGTGGGGGGTTTGCAAGATTCTGGCACCCGGCAGTAGTCATCAGTCGAAAGCAGCGCTGTCTGGCCTGCTGCGCGAGCGACTTGCTGCTGTTACACCGTTGTGTGCTGTATGTCCCAGGCCTACTGGGCGGCGCGGTGTACGTCAACAGCTTCACCATCATTACGTGCAACGTGGAGCCGGGCCTGCAGGAGTTTGCGCTGGCGGCGACATCTGTCGGCGACAGCATCGGCACCGCCATCGCGGATGTCAGCGGCATCCTGATTCAGGGCTGCATGTTCAGGGTCAACCGCCTGGCCGGCGCAGACTTCAGGTGCGGGGCCTGAGGCTGCGCCTCAGCCTGCTGCGGGGGGCCATTGATATGAAGACGGCTCGAGGACTGTTAATTCTGTCGGTGGGTTTGACGGCATTGCTGCAGCGCTGTGCGCCTGCAGTACGACTGTGCCATGTCCTGTTCCTCTGCAATTGAAGTCGTGTGTCGTCAGCTGGTTTTGTGTGCATCGCGCCGTGAGTCAGGAACTTCGTCAGAGGTGCTTCTTTTGCAGTGATCTGCATTCTATCTGGGAACATCATTAGGTAGCCAAGCTGTTCCTAGGATGACCTGTGTATGCCATGAAGGTTGCAATAAAAGTCAACAGCCACTCCGGCAGCGGCCACACCCAGTGCAGTGGCCGCAGCAACCCTGACTCTTCAATGCTTTCTTGTCAAGTACCCATGCCTGATCGCCTGACAGCATCACGCAGGCTTCTGTGCATGTGTCTGCGTCCGAAGCCAGCCGGCGGCCAGCTGACCAGATCTATATTTTTCAGGCCGCCACATTCTTGAAGCCCTTCCACACTCCGTTGTCGATGCGCTTCATCATGGACTTGATCTGCGCGCCGGGACCCAGCTCGAACAGCTGCGTCTTGCCGCCCGTCACCAGGGCCTTCAGGGTGGCTTCCCACTGCACCGGCTCCACCAGCTGCCGCGCCAGCATGGCGGGGATGTCAGCGGCCGACACCAGAGGCGCCGCGGTCACATTGGAGTACACCGGTACGCGAGGGTCGTTGAATTTCACCTCCGCGAGCACCTGCACGTGCGGGGCGTCATGTCAACTACCTCTGATACAGGCTCGCCGGAGCTCCACCTGCTTGTTCAAGCAGTTCATGCAGAGCCACATTCACTATTGCATGCCTTTGCTGTGGCCGCGGATTCTGATCTCCAACACGTCCCAAGCAGATTTGCAGCAGGAATCCGCTACAGCCGCACCTTGACGAGTGCCTCGCGCGCGGGGTCCATGAGCGGCGTGTGAAAGGCGCCGCTGACGGCGAGGCGTGCAGCTTTGAGGGCGCCCTTCTTGACGGCGGCCTCTTGCACCACGTCCAACGCCGCATTGTGGCCCGACACCACGCGACCCTGTCGCAGATACCCAATCAAAACAAAATCAACACCATGCATCATCTTGGGGTGCACAGAAGGCAGCTGCACCATGGCGACTAACAGCACTCCCAGCGGCTGCCGACGCTGCGGCAACCTTCAGTCCGTCAGGCACACATGCCGCGTCCAGCGGGTAGTTCCCGAACTTCGAGAGGACGAGGACACTCAAGTCTGCTGCACCTGAGGGAATAGGTAGTTGGCCAGCTGGCATACGGCGTCGATTGAGATGGAACCGCTGTTTCGGGCCTCCGCGATGACTGACTCAAGGTCAGCGTCGGACAGGCCGATGACCGACAGCATGCCGTGCGGGTCGCCCTGTTTCGCAGCCGCCGCCATGCTCTCCCCCCTCGCTTTCACGACCTACTCGGAGACGACAGCAAGCCTCGCCAGAACTTCTCCAAACGAGGCGGCGTTGCCTGACAAACCATTGGCATCATTCAATGTGTTGATTATTGAGCGGCTGCAGCGGACTAATGCCCGCCTCAGGTGCATGTATGCCCTCACAGAGCTCGCCCGCCAGAGTGGCCCGCATGAGGTATCACCCAACAGCGTTGGCACCTTGAGGCCGTCCTCGAAGCTGAGGGCGCCAGCAAACACCAGGGCGGTGTATTCGCCCAAGCTCAGGCCTGCAACCGCGGAACAGCCCGCCACCATGTCGGGGGCGTCTGTCCGCAGCTGCTCCGCCGCCGCCAGCCCCGCAACGAACAGCGCCGGCTGCGCATACCTGCACGATAGGTCGCCACACATTGAGCTAACCTCTAGCAGGTCTGCTGACGCCGTAACTTTCGTAGGCTGTCGCAGCTCGTGAGCCCACCGGAGAAGCCCCGGCTGTGCTCACGACGGGAAGACACGAGGGCGTGCATGGCATCAATTGCACCACAGCTTGGCTGGGACCCTGTCAGGACGGCTCGCCTGGTCTCGTCCAGCTTCTCCTTGGGGCCTTCGAGGCAGAGCTGCAGCAGGTCGTAGCCCAGCACCTCGTTCGACTTCTTCAGCATCTCGGCCACTGCCGGTAGGTCCTTTGTCGCCTGCAGACGGCTTGGAGGGTCACGCTCGCTTTGGGAGCGCAACTCCTGTCTGCTCGAAAGACGGCTGCTTGCCCGTAGCCCTCAGGACCTCACGCGCTGCAACATGCAACATGGCAGATCATCGGGGTCTGCACTGTCACACCGCTGACACATGTAACCTGCTACCTGGCTTCACCTTCAGCATGCCCACGACCTGGGAGCCCTGGCCGGGGAACACAAACGCTATAGGCGTCGCCGGCACAGAGGGCGGCTGCGCCAGCCCTTTGGCGGCTGCCTTCGCGCCGTTTGCGCCGGCCGCCTTCGCGCCATTATCGCCGGCCGCCAAGGCCAGGGGCGCGGCGCCGGTGGCGGACAGCTCCTGTATCTTGCCGGCCGCCGCCTTCTTGCGGCGGCGCTCCGCCTTGGCCGCCTTGCGCTCCACCAGCTCCTGTGCCCTCCGGATTTCCTCTGCGCAGGCGCCGCACACACCAGGGAGGGCTGACTGCCTGGGACTGAAAGTGTTGCCCTCCTCTGCCCTGTGTGCAGGCGTCCAGGCTGTGTCCTCACCCACTATCACTATAGTTACCTGTAGTGCGGCTCGGACCTCTGGCGCAATACATGTTGCACACCGCCGAACCGCGGACGTGCGGATCGAGGGGGGGGGGATCCGCCACCACCACACTCAAATTGCTGTGCGGCCCTACGAGGCTACCCCACAATGTCAGACGATATGCGCTCGGAGCCTGTTCCGCAGCTGGGTGAAGGGTGAACATGCAAGCACCTGGGTAGGGGTGCTTGTAGTCGCGCGCCCAGCCCTTGACGACATCCACCCCATAGTCGTACAGCGTCCACCAGCAGCCGATGTCGGGGTGCGGCTCCCGCTTTTTTGGCGTGTCTCCGTACAGCTCGTCCAGCGCCACCAGGCGCGCCCGGATCTTGAGGTCCTCCGATGCCACCTGGTTGCGAGGAGCATGGACACACGAGCTCGCACACATGTCACATCCCATTGCCAGGCGCCACATGCCATGCTGTGCCACCTCTGCGGGCCTTGTCTAACCGCACTCGTGGACACAGATTGCCCCGAAGCGTGTCAGGCTGTGCCATAGGGGATGCCTGTCTCCCTGCAGGACGTCCAGCCTACAATTAAGATGATGATTCGGCATGATGATGCCCTACCGCGAGTGGCGTCTTGCAGCCGGGGTTGAGGTACTTGTCGTAGTCCTCCGTCCTGATGGACGGGTCCGCGCCGCGGCTCTGCGGACGCAAGAGGAGCTGTCCTGTCCGGGAGTCTGCCTGGCTTTGACAGCCGCCGTACACATGTCGGTCCGCAGCCTTGGTGTTCCCCCTCCAGGCATATACGCCTCAGCTGGCGGGGCGAGGCTCGATGGTGTTGATGGCGCAAGAAGAGGTTGCAGAGTCAAGACTAGACGTGACAGTATATCAAGCTGATGTGAAGCAGCATCGCATGCAAAGCAGCGCACCAGGAGGTACTCGTAGAGCTCCAGGTAGCCGTCGTAGTGCGCCAGGTAGGCCGCGCGGTGCAGGGGGGTAAACCCCTTTTCATCTCGCTGGTTGACCTCCGCCCCCATGTTCAGCAGGTGGTGCATCTGCGGTAAGGTTTAAAACATTTCTGTGAGGACGACTGGAGTTTTGTCTAAAGCTGCACCATGCCGCCGCATGACTAGCGGCAGTCGTGGTGCAGAGGTGATCATGAAGGGTATGGGCGCACATCACCCACCAGCTGAGCTTAGGCGTCACACCGCTCTGATATGTTCTAATGCACGACCAGGTTGCATCAAAGATGTCCAGGGCCGAGCCTTGGCCCAGGCAGCTGTAGTTTGCCGGGCGCACCATGTCGAGTTGCTTGTAGGTGGTGGCAAAGTGCAGCGGCGCGCCGGCGCCGTTGTCCTGGGTCAGGAAGTAGGGATCAGTCTCGGTGATTAGCGCCAGCTGCTCCGGATCGCCCAGCCGCACCGCCGAGTAGAAGGCGAAGGGAGCAAACCGGGGCTGGGGAGGGTACCTGCTCGAAAAAGGTGACGCACAAAGTCACTGGCGACGCCTTCCATTTCTAACGATCCGTACGAGCGTCAATAGCCCCGCTTCATGGCTTAGCAGGCTTCCAGGATGCAATGTTCTTCGCCATACTGGCCGCTCGACTTCGGCCAGCGCACCTCCCCGTCGCCGTCATGTCCCTCATGGCGCCCCAGCCGCTGGCAACAGGTCGTTCTATACGGCAAGAAGGGCAAAGAAGTTCCGCATGATGCTGTGTTACACTGCCAAGCTGATATCGGCCTGTTGCCCGTTCCAAGAATGCCGAATGCAGTCATAGGGTTTTGGCTGGCCCATGCACAAGCACAGTCGGCAATGCGGCACCGTGAGCTGATGTTTTCACGCGCTAAAACCGCAAGGCGTGAAGCGCATACCCGTTCACGTGACAGCACTTGAGCTTCGTCGCATTTCTGGAGCAAGTTTCTCAGGTCGCCATTTGAAGGATGCTGCACCCTTTCAGGAACAGCGTCCGGCAACAGGAGGTCATCCACCTAGCCAGTCAGCTAGGGCTGCAGCTCGAGGCGCCCAGAGTCATAAGCCACGCAGTCTCGCTGACAGGATGGCTGGCGGCTGGATGCTTCCCCTGCGACGGCAGCGGCGGATGCGCCGGCAGCCTGCAGCGGCGCACAGCGACATCAAAGTCCGACTCACACCGGGTGGTGGCTGAGCCACGAGTCACGATGGTCGCTGCGGACCGGCCGCCAGACATCATCTCGAAGGCGCTTGCCAAGGGCCCGGCAGAGATGCCTTTCGCTGCCAAGGCCTACTACATTGGTGCGGCGTGCACAAGAAAGTTCGTGCGACACCATCAGAGCATGCTGATCGCACGAGCTGCCTGTGCAGACAAGCACATGTTTCCTCTGGCAGTTGACACGTCGTGTGTGCATTGCACAGGCAGCAAAATTGACATCGCCGGCCTGCGGAGCCGGGCCCATCGGGAGGACTTTCCCACGCAGTTCTCATCCGCAAAGAACGACAGCACGCTCATCTGCCTGCGAAAGGGGCAGCGCGTCTCAGAGAAGGAGCACACGACGGTGAGCTGCTTGCGGCGCCAGAATTGTCATGGCCCTGCCTCCTGGAACACACAGGCAGAGAAGGCAAAGGTGTCATGCGCCTTATTCAGTTGGCGATGCAAAATATGTGCAGAAACAATGCAGCCCCCACTGCATGTAACGCTGCCCTTGGTCGAGCATGTGTCGTGCGGACGCTGCTGATGGTGTTGAGCGTTGCTGTGCGGATTGAACAGGGACTGCCAATGGAGACGTACATGATGGCCTTCTCCTACGGCAGCGTGGTCATCTTCAACGCCCAGTCGGACCTGCTGACCCAGGCGCTGCTCAACATGTGCCGCGAGTTTACGAAGCAGACGGTGCACGAGGAGTATGTCGAAGGTACGCGTATGGCTTTACATGACTGCGAGAGACTACAGTACGATGTGGCTGCAGTGCCCTCATGTACCGAGCCATGATGCGCTGTCAGGCTCGTGGGCGAGCCTGCTCGCAGGAGCTGCAGCTGCAGCAGCCGAGCTTGACATAGGTATGCTGACTGTGCAGAGATGATGATCCGAATACGGCCAGACATGGAGGTGAGAGGCCCGCCCCAGCCCTCTTTGCTCTCCCACCTGTCGAGCACGATCCAGCCTGACGACATGCAATTTCACAGAGATCTGTTCTGGTTCAGAGTGAGCCTCAAACCCGCAGGTGTGGAGCATCCACAGCCCAGAGCACATCAAGCTGCGGCAGCTGGACTGGAGCAACATACGCGTCATCTCCGCGGTGCTTGGGCAGTCTGTCGCGCTCGACTTCTACGCCAGGTGCTGGGGTCCTCCTAGTCGTGGCGCTGCTGTCACACGCTTCCTCGTGCACGTTCCAGAGAGGGATTGTGCTCAGACCAGGCAAGCCTTCGGGCCCTGAAGTCGAGCTTTCAACTGGTAGGTATCCAGATTCACAGCTGAAACCCGGTGACGCCACCTCATATTACCTCTTCACATGCTGTGCCCCCGCAGGAACGTGGAGCGCATGCTCGACATCTTCGTGAACATGAACCTGGAGATGCAGAAGACCGGCAACCTGTCGGCCAGCGTCAGCAAGGACGAGCTGCTCAAACTGGTCCGCCCTTCATGGCGCCCCAAGCTGCTCCCGGTCTGCCCTCCGCTCAGCATCGCTGTGGCGGCGGGCAATTCCAGAACACGTGTGCTCGCCTCCAGTGCAACATGCAGTGTGCCTGACGCGCCTGAGCCGTTCGTGTGACGAGCTGCACGAAACGGCTGGTATGCATTGCAGCTCGTGCAGCTCGCAGACAAATTGCGCCATGCTGTCGCTGCAGGTGGCCCAGAACAACCTCATCCTGACGGACATCATAACCAAGCTTGGCCTGCTTGACTACTACGACATCGCCTGGAAGACTAGCCAGTGAGCCATCTTTCCATGGGCACAGGCTGCATGCGGCACGGTGTGCGACAATGATGCACACCGCGCCCCCAGCCTATTCTTTGTGGGATTTGGCTATAACCCTGAACTCACCACAGCAGCACCTGTCCTTGTCCGCGATCTGCAGCTCATGGGGTAGAATCGTGTGCTGACCTTCGAGTGGTGTACCCAGGTACGGGCGGATCTGGGAGTATTTGCGGCGGGAATTTGACGTGGAGGCGCGCTTCGAAACAATCGAGGACAAGGTGAGCAATTTTGTGTGTCCGTGGCTCCATTACTATGGGTTGAAGTCGGCTGCCAGTCGTGTGTCGTTACAGGTCTGGAAGAGGATATTTCATTCTGTTGCAGCTGGAGCTGGTCCAGTCGAGCCTCAAGTACTTCCTGGAGCTGCGGCAACATTCCAAGTCCGACACACTCGAATGGGTGCGTGATATTTATCAAAAAATGCTGATAGGTGTGGCTGTCTGCGTGCATGCCCCTCCATTGGCAGCACTGTTGGCCGACTGCGGTGGCAGACTCTTGCAGAGACTGAAGGTCATTGGGGTGCCCATGCAGACCATCATCATCCTGATCGGGGCCGAGATTGCAATCAGCTTGTACGAAATGGCCACGCGTGTGGTTTGAGCAGGCGACAAACATGCCCGTCGTGTTGTGTTCTGCAGTATTTGATTGCTTGTCTGAAGTATTCGTTCGCCTTGAGGAGAACACAGGCGCCCACAAGTCTAGCCCAGCAAACACCAAATTAACACAAATACCTACAGCCTTCATTCGGCAATGGTTGAGTCTCAGCCCTCGCCAGACATGAACTTAACACGCGACCTGCAGCAGGGAGACGCACCGTCAGCTTCACATTGCAACACTGTCTTTGCAATGCAGTGGCAATTTAATCTGTATGCACGTGGCTGGAGTGCTCGAGGCGGGACAGCAATCTCACAGCAATGAGACTCACAGTATTGAGTCCTTCGAAGGGTCGTAGGGCATGTCTTTGCTGGGGATCTCCAGCACCGCTGGCGTGGGCTGCAGGGCAAACACTTCGGAAGCCGTCAGCATGGTGCACAGGTTACAGCAGAGGAGGGCAATCCAACAGGATGTCCGAAAGCAGAAGCCTGACTTTATAGCCACACTGGCGGCAACTCCCCTCACCTGCTTGAAGTTGTCCAGCTGGTGGCGGATGAGGTCTGCCACCTGCAGGTGGTGCAATGCGCTCAGGCGCAGCATAATCTCGCGGCAGCTAAGCATCCACAGGTTCCTAGGCAGCGAGCACATGGTCCTGCGATTTCTCGGAGGCCACAGGAGCTGCTTACAAACTGGTTGATGAGGACGATGGCCACGTTGTCCCGGTTCGTGAAGTCCTTGAAAGTGTCCTCAATCTGCTTCACGGTCGTCTCTGCGTGCCAAAGTCAGACAGTCATGAGGCACCGCCGATGGGGCTGCCACATCAACATCAGTCTTGACAGGTGTGATTGATGTCAGTTGCCCTCAAAGGACGGCAGAAACTGTGCAACGGAAAGAGAAGCTCACTGTCGTTGACGACCAGGAAATTTGTGTTTTTCCGCAGGTCGACGCTGCCAACGCCCGCCAGCAGGAATCCCGTGACCGTGTCCTGCGCGGCAGTGTATCTGCGACATTGCCGCATTGACGAGATGAAGCTCCCCCCCATATTCGAGACCGTCGTGACAGGCTGCAGCATGTGTCAGACTGTGCAACACCAGCCGCAAAACCTAAACACTCGGCCTCAAATGCCAGGACTGAAGCTGCCGCGACTTGACAGTCTGGAGCTCTGGAGGAAGGCTGGTAATGACGCCGAATGCTCCCACCTCATCGCCGATGACAGCGATCAGGGAGCCCTCCTGCTGCTGCACAACCGCAGCCATGGCGCCCTTGAGTGTTCAACAGGGCTGGCAGGCCGTCGTTCAGGCTGTGCGCATGCAGTAGGCGAGATATCTGTATTACGCACTATCTGGTGTCACCGTGATCGAAGCTTGCTTCTGCGAAAAACTGATTGGCAAGATCACCAGTCCGCAAGGCGTTCAGTTCGTAAAGACCCGCCTTCGCACGAAAAGCTCCCCAACCTCTTGCGTGTACGTCACGAGCGCTTGTGAACTGTCAATCTGGCGCTGAGAGCTGCATGCTGAAACTGAGCAATCGTCGCAAGCCGTGCCGGGGATTGCTGGGTTGGACAGTCCCCAGCTTCCGGAAAACACGATGCCAATCGGCAATGGCGATACGTGCGGACAAAATTTATTATACACGATGTCAATCATGAATCAGAAGGGAGCTATCATCGCTCTCTCCGCAGGCGCGGGCGTGGCAGTCGGATTCGCCCTCAGCAGGTGCTGACAAGCTCCGATGACTTTGCTGACGCTCTGCAAACAAGCCAATTTTCCGGTATGTTTTGTGATCCAGATTACTCTTCGATGATCGGTGATGCACATTTGGAACACGCATATGTGCTTTGAACTTCGCAGGGCGGTGGCGCGGCGGGAACTGAGCGCCATTCTACGCAGCAATGCAGCGCTCGCGAGCTCGCAGCAGCAGCGCTCGCTCATCACTTGCTTGACGCACCATGGCCACGGCTACCTGTTCCGCAACTGGGCGCCGGCAGGTCGGATCACTATGCATGCTGTGCATGCTGCGACAGGCGTCAGGGGCGGCAAGCATGTTTGCAATCATGGAATTGATCCTCACATACCGCATAACGTGCCGCGGATGGTGCTACGCATCCTTGTCAGTCGGAGTATGCAATTCCTCGATTGGACAAATCCAGCATGGTCGTCCATGCAACAGGCGTACACGATGCCGCCAAGCAGCGGGTGCTGCACATTGCAGCAGCAGCTGTGGACGAGGCGGTGCGGCAGCCAGAGCTGGAGCAGGCACGGCTAGGTGGGCCTCTGCATCACGTCTCGTCACTCCATTCAGCGGCGTAGTTGCCACACCACCAATTGCATCCGGCCGCCAGTCGCCATGAGAGGAAAACCATGTGCGATGTTTCACATGTTCCATGCAGAGGCGCTGCAAGCACCCCAGGCCGTGCGGGAGCCCAAGCAACTGCTCATGCACAACGATGAAAGGACAGATCCCTACTATTGGCTCAGGGACGATGACAGAAAGGCGCCCGAGGTGACCGCCTAGTCTGTGGAGCCTGCAGCATGTCCACCCGTACTTCAAGACTGAAGCTGCTCCGCTCCAGCCACCACTCGCCACAAATAGGTGTCCGGTGCCCTAGGTGTCTGTTGCTTGCACTCTGCATCAGAGGAGGGTGCATCGCGGGTGATTGCAAGAACGCTTTCTGTGTCGGCGCTCAGGTCATTGCGCACCTGAAGGCAGAAACGGCCCATGCAAAGGCGGCGCTGGCCGATACGGAGGCGCTGCAGGATGACCTGTACAAGGAGCTCCGCGGCCGCATCCAGGTAGGCACCTGAAAGCACTCGACCGACACAGGTGCCTGTTTCCTGTTGAAACATCCGCATGGCCAGCCGACTTACACCCGAACTCATGTGGCCAAAGTCTCTTTTGTAACGAATCAGAAGGCAGGCGCGCATCTGACAAGCGGGGCCTGGCAGAGCGCAGTTGACACCCAGAGTGTCTAGCGTAGTAGCTTCCTCAGCCGGTCTCAAGGGTGTTTGGCCCCAACACGAATGCCGAGTGCCTGCCATTCTGCGACCAGGAAGCGGACCAGTCCGCGCCGCAGCGGCATGGGCCATGGTTCTACTACTCCCGCACCATTGAGGGCGGCCAGTACAGGGTGCACTGCCGGCGGGCGCTGCAGCAGGGTGCCAGCCCGCCCAGCGGTGCGTCTGCGTCGATTCCTGATGCTGAGCTGTTGCCCGTAATCCCTTCCGCCGTGCTTACATACGAAATTCTGATCTGGCAAGACAAATCGTGGGCCTTGATGCCGGCACCTTGCGGGTGGCACATGCTGGTGTGCGCTGGTAACATCGCTGCATTTGCTTGACCATGCTGACACAGTGGCACTCTGCCTTTAGCACCAATCATCACGGATGTGAGTGCGCCAAAGGAATTGCTATTGGACGAGAATGCGCTCGCCCCCTACACCTGCCGAGTCTAAAATCAATCATGGCACTCCTCTGGCGTGCAGAAACTGACGCCACGGATGCCAGCGCGAGGTGCTCTTGAACGAGAACGCACTGCTGCAATGGTTTGTCGACGCTGAAGCTGTGGAACCCTGGTCTGGCGTGCAGAAACTGACGCCATGGACGACAGCGCGCCGGAGGAGGTGCTGCTAGACGAGAACGCGCAGGCCGCCAAGCACTCCTTCTACATGGTTGGCGGCTTCGAGGTGCGCAGTCAAATGCAATGGAGAACTTATTAGCATCAATCCTCCACACTCATGCAAAGAGCAATGAGACGGCCTGGCTGTCTCTGTTGCAAGTGCAGGTGTCGCCAGACCACTCGCGGCTGGCGTATGCCGTCGACACCGTGGGCGGCGAGAAGTTCACGCTGCACGTGGTGGACCTGGCGACTGGCAAGGAGCTGCTGTCGCCGACCATCCCGGTGCGTGCCACCCTTATGCTCTTGACATGCAGTCCATATGTTATTATGGTCAGCACGTCCTGTGCAATGATTTGGGCAGGAGACACCGGGGCTCTGCCATGCAGGTTTCACAGCACGACAACCTCTCAGAAAGAGAGAGCAGAGAAGCATCTGCACGTCTTTTGTGTTCACACAGCGCTGTGGGGCTGTGCCGCCGCACAGATTGAATGTGCACAGGCTGGCAAGCCTGCACAGCTCGCCATGGATGTCATGTGCTTTGGCAGGACACGGCCGGCAATGTGGTGTGGGCCAACGACAACCAGACGCTGTTCTATGTCACGAAGGACAAGCTCGACAGGCCTTACAAGGCGCGATGCTGCCGTCTCGCTGCCAGCCACTAACACTTTGTACATTTTGTCTAACACTTTGTGCCGAGCTGATGCATCTGAGACCAAGCTTTTGTCGAACCTCGATCCGGCAGGTGCTCTCGCATGTGTTCCCACCCTGCAAGTCGCCGAAACAAAGAAATACAGCGAGTCAGTCGCTCTGATTTGGTGGCAAGTGTTGTGCTGACCTGCAGGTGTGGCGATACACTCTGGGCAGCGGCGCAAAGGAGCACGACCTGGTGTTCCACGAGGAGGTGCGCGTCTTGTACATTCCAGTGCTGCCTCGCACAGCGGGGACCGCTGAAATCTCCATTGGACTGCCGCGCAGCGATTGAGTGCTGCAGAGCCTCATCCGACTGCTTTGATTCATCATTGTCTGCAGGATGACGCCTTCTACGTAGGCATCGGCCGCGAGCGCAGCGACAAGATGCTCATGATCGAGTCGGGTGCGGTTCTTGCTACCTGAGCTGCCCCAGCCTTAAGGGCCGCGAGACAATGTGCTTCAGGCATGTATCATGCAGAATGGACGCCGCATCTCGGTCCCTGCCATCCACTGGCTGAGGGAAGAATGGGGCCGAGGAGACCCTGAAGGCAACCAGCACCTCTGGCGCGCATGCAGGCTCAGCTGTGACCTCCGAGGTCCGGTTCCTGGACGCTGACACGCCGACTGGCGAATGGACCGTCATCCGGCCACGCGAGAACGAGGTACGTATCGCAGCTGCACTCGATCAGCTCGTATAACAATGTGCCTCAACAGGCCCACGAATCAAGGCCTGCCTGCAGGCTCAGTATCGGTTTGGCTGCCCTATGCAGGTGGAGTACTCAGCCGAGCACCGGGGCGACCACTTCTTCATCACATTGCGCGATAAGGCGCACCCCAACTCGCAGCTGCTGGTGGCGCCGGTGGCAGACCCCGCCAACCCCACGGTGGGGTTGCTCTGCACGCGCTCAGTTGTGACTCTGTGCCGAAGTGCTGCCCGTCTTCTAGCGCGCCGGACGTGCAGCAGTCGCGCCTCCCCACCGTTGACCTCAACCGGCTCGAGCCGTACACGCCGGTCCACCACAGAGGCAGACGTACCCTGACCAGCACATCTCTAGAGGTCCCGTTCGAGCCCAGGCCCGCCAGAAGGGGCCTCAGTTCGCCTTTTACCTCCTCTCGTGCGCCTTCCACTCAGGTGCTGCTGGAGCACAGGGAGGACACGAAGCTGGAGAGCATCGTGGTGTCTGCCCAGTGGCTGGCCGTGTTTGAGCGCTCCAATGGGCTGCACAGCGCCACCGTCTACAGGCTGCCCGAGGTGGGTCGTGCTGACTGAACGGCCGTGGTGCTGCTGAGACAACGAAGCATGAAGCATTATGGGTGGTTCACTCTGGCGCCGTCTGACTTGGGAATTGTGCTTCAAAAGGAGGGGTCGGCGCCTGCACAGCTGGAGGACGGCCGGAAGCTGGACTTCGACGAAGAGGTGCTACCTTCAGTTCCTGTGCTACGATGTTGTCTTCCTGTGACTGCAAAGCCACTTTTGGGTGTCAGCCTTCTGGCATCGCATCAATCCTCACATGTTGGTCGCTGAATTGGTGTGTTCCGTTCGCGCAGGTGTTCGACATTTCTCCAGGTGCGGCAACCTGTTTCGAGTTGGTTGAAGTTGATGCTCTGCACGGATGCCCCTCAACAGGAGGTCTGGTCAAATCCACATCACAGCGCCACAGGCCATTGCTGGCTTGCATGCGGCAGCTGGTCCCACGTTCCCTGGTCTCTACCCTTGATGTATCAACCACACCAAATTGATGTAGCTGCCCAAGACTTGATGGCGAAGTCGCAGAGGAAGCTTAGCCGTGTGCGCATGTCCTTAGTAACATCCGCAACCCAGACTGGTCACCCTTCCCATGCTGCACGGCGCGCAGGGTCGCAGGGCGACTTTGACTCGCCAGTCCTGCGGCTGTCGTACACGTCCCTCACGACGCCCAGCACGACCCTCGACCACAACATGGCGACATTTAACAGGTGCAGATGCCGGGCATACGTGCAGAATACCGGAGCATGTGCAGGTTCGAACCACGGCAATCACACGCCTGCGTTCGCGTGGCGGGTGAAGCCGTCATCGTGGACAGGGAGCAAGGCAGAGCCAGATCGCGAAGGGGCAGCCACTGACGGTGCTGCGTCGTGCCCGCAGGGTGGTCAAGAAGGTGCAGCCGGTGCTCGGCGGCTTCAGCAGGTGCCAAAGACTTGCCTGTGCTGATGACCGCTGCATACCTTGGACAGCAAGTTTGAACCAAATTCCAGACCCCCGCAGTTCAGTCAGAGGCCCGGAGTTCCCGCCACACCGTCGACGGCACGTCGCCGGCAGACTTCCACGTTCTGGCATGTCCCTGGCACCAAGACAATTCCATGCTGACGCACAGGGACAACTACGCCACAGAGCGGCTGTGGGCGACGGCGCCGGACGGAACCAAGGTAGCCTTTGCGGCAGAGTGATTGCAGGAGGGCTGAAGCACATAATGTTCTTGTAGGGAGCATGCTGCGCTGATCTTCTTTCCAAACCAACCTGCTGATCAACACTCCAGGTGCCGATCAGCCTGGTGTACCGAAAGGACCTGGTGAAACGGGACGGCAGCGACGCCTTCATGCTGTACGCGTACGGTGCAGTTCCCCGGTCTCCAATCCTTGCATTTACTTCTGGTCTGAATCTGAATTCACGACCTCTGCCATCTGATTTTGGTCATGAAGACATGATGGGCGGAAGCGTGTTTGGCCTGGATTGAATGGCCTCGTGAACTTCGCTGGTATGTGAAACACATCAGAGTCTCATAACCAGGCTACATGCGAGCATGGTGTGTTTCGAGGCGTCCATGCATAGACACACAAACACGCTCAAGGCATCGCTGTGGCCGCAGGCGCCTACGAGATCAGCATCGACGTCAATTTCTCGGCCAACCGTCTGGCGCTGCTGGACCGCGGCTTCGTGTTCGGCATCGCGCACGTGCGGGGCGGCGGAGACCTCGGTCGCTTGTGGTGTGCGGCCCTGGCCTGCTGCTGCAAAATACCTGTCTGCTGCTGCGGATTCTCTGAAACTGCTGCATCGTGAACACTGCATCTTGTCGCATTCTACGGGCAGCATGCAGAGCTGCTGGGGCGGCGGCCGCGGCGGAGCACATGTCGACCTGTCGTCTACTCAGATGTTGCGTGTGTCGACACAAATGCTGTATAGCCTTGCAGGTTGCTGAGCAATGCACCGCCACCAATGCCTTTCCTTGCAGAAATGCTTTTCCCTGGTGGCTGCGTCGTCCTACTGCCACAGCTGACGGCTTGTGTGTTCAGTGCCCTGCAGGTATGAAGATGGCAAGTACCTCAAGGTCAGACGCCTCTGCTGTGCTAAGCAGGCCCCAAGCATGCATGGCATACCTTTGCTCTGCGCAGCGACGATGCAACCTACTGTCACAACGTCGCCTGGCTGTGTTGCGCCTGGTGTTGCACCCATCCGACCGTTCATCCATCCGGCTTCTTTGCTTGCCATAGAAGAAAAACACGTTCACGGACCTCATCGCGTGTGCCGAGCACCTCATCGACAACAAGTGGACCAGTAGCTCGAGGTGCCGCTCTGAAACGCGAAGTGGTTATTTGCAGGCTGCCTTGTGTCATCGCCATGGCCGCATGCTGCTGATCTGTGATCGCTGCCACAGTCCTGTGCATGCGAGTTCACCTCTGCGATCTGCTGGACAGGGATAGCATGTCGGGGGAGGACTTGGTTGGTCGGTCGGCTCAAGAACCCTCGTATCCCATCTTGCAGGCTGGCGATCGAGGGGCGGTCCGCCGGCGGGCTGACCATGGGCGCGACCGTCAACATGCGGCCAGACCTGTTCAACGCTGTCATCATGGGTGCGGCGTTGCACCCACCTCAGGCCACCATGCTGCGGCTGTTGATGTGTCCGCATGCCCTCCGATCTTGGGCAGTCTCCTCAGAGATCTGCCGAGTCACATGCGCCTCATTAATTTAAATAGCACGATGATTGCGGCCCGCAGGCGTGCCGTTCGTTGATGTCCTCACCACCATGCTTGACGAGACAATTCCGCTCACCACGATCGAGTTTGAGGAGTGGTGCGCATCTCTGTGGTGGTCTCCCATTCGTGCGGCCCTACTGCTTGACTGCATATTGCATCGATCCCCCTTACAGGTTGCCCAGGCGTCGTGGCTGCCACTGCTGACTCGCATCTGCGCTGTGTCTGTGCAGGGGCAACCCGCAGGTTCGGACCCACCAACACCTTCGCATCTGCATTTGCCAACCTAGCTGCACGACATCGTGCCTCAACCGCTCTGTGCCCAGAAGGCAGGCCTGCCGAAAGGCTCGTTTCCTTGGCAAGAAGTTCTCGTGATTTGTTTTCAATCTCTGCACCGCAGGAGGCAGAGTACTACGAATATATGAAATCGTATTCGCCGGTCGACAACATATGCACAAATGGCACAGAGTACCCCAACATCCTCGTCACCGCCGGCCTGCACGACCCTCGAGTGTGAGCGCACACGCCTACCGTTCTTGTCTGCTTGCCTGCTGCCTGCTCCCGGAAAACATTTTGTGTCCCACTGCACTCCACGGCAGTTTGCAAAGTTCACTGGGCTCGGAAGCGGAGGCTGTCTTTCCAGTACCCTTCGAGCTATACCCGATACTCTTGGTGGATGTCCTGATTGTTGCTTTGCCGTTTCATAGAGGCTACTGGGAGCCGGCAAAGTTCGTGGCGAAGTTGCGGCATACAAAGACTGACTCGAATCTGCTGCTGGTGAGCGTGAGCAGGACGCCTGCACTGATGCAGTGTGCAGACCTGTCTTGACCTGCTGCACAGGCACTATGAATAGTGATTCTGGAGTCCTGAATCGACTTCGTAAATCCTCTGTGCAGTACAAGTGCGATATGGGTGCCGGCCACTTCAGGTGCGCCAGTGCTTGCTGGCAGTCCTTTCCAATAACTCGTTTGCTGCGGCTTTACTCTGCCTGAGATGCCAGAGCTTCATGTGTCTGTCCGTGGACGACCAATATTATCAATTACTGTGTTTCTATGACCACAGTCAATCTGGCCGGTTCGATCGGCTCAAGGATGTGGCGATGGAGTATGCCTTCCTGCTTAAGACCCACAACATGCTGGACCGCAAGCCAGCCGGCGCGGTCAGCAGCTGAAGTGGCTCCTGATCATCGCAAGGGACGCCACCACACGAGCTGAATCTTGCTGCAAAACGCACTGTGGATGCGGCATGTGATTGCTTCATGCTAAATTTCGTGCCCGAGTGCTTGCCATGTAGCCAATAATGATGGCCGCGGGGCCGACACTACTCGTATGCAGCGGGCAATGCATCTGCGATGCTGTGTCCATCGTCACTGTGATACAGGGCAGAGACTCAAGGCGGGTTCACAACAGCAGCACTTTGGCGGTGGATACTTGCAAGGGAAAGGCGCTGCATTTGCAAGGTTCACGAACACCATGCACGACGTGTCCGGTTCTGGCGTTCTGCCTCACCATCTGCAGTTTCGAATTTCGTACAACAGGCTTCGCACGTTTAGTTTACCAGCACCACGCTAAGGCTGCGAACCTCCTTGGATTCGGTACTCTGTAGTATATTCGTCCTTCGCAGGGTCCAAGCGGCAGACGCAGCTGCACTCAACTTACGATAGGATTGAACATAGGATTGAACATCGCCAAGGAATTGTCTGATGATCGAGGGGACATCGAGGCTTGCAGCGCACAGCTGCAGCGGTACGATGACGGAATGTCTCGCCAACAGAGCTTGTGGCCGCTGAAGCAGCCTGCCATAAACGAACTCGTAACCTCACTGGCACCAGGCAGCAGCGGCAGCGTGCAGCGAGGTGCCGCTCTTCTTCGGGGGCCAGGCCTTGCCGCAAAGCTTTGACATCATGTAGCCAGAGGTCTCTGCCAGCTGGGCACCCGCTCGGTACGGTGGTTTGCACTGCCGTCCAGCCTCCTCAGGTGGCCGTCCGCAGCGCCGACGGCCATGCCAATGCTGCCGTCGCGGCAGCCCGGGGCCGGCGCGAGCCAGCCGTCGGCGCTGCAGGCGCCGCGGCCGGCGACCTGGGACCTGCACTTCCCGGACACCGTGTATGTCGCGGAGGACCGTAGGGCACTGCTCATCCGGGAGCTGGAGGTGATTTCTGTTAATCGGGGCCAACGAGCTCAAGTGCATCTCAGGATCCACAGCATCCGTGCAAGCGTGGCTTCTGAGACCCCACAGCCTGTGCGGCTGCGCTACACACGTACCAGCCGAGCTCATGCACCTCCAGGCATGAGCGCTGCCCACATGAGTTCGGGGCGTGAGTGAAGCCACTCCCTGAGAGGCTGAGGGGTCGTGCACTGACGGAGAGCTGACAGTGTGCTGCGGGCACCCGCAGCGGCACTTTGCGACAGACGCGGGGTGGGAGGCGCTGTCGGCGCTGCAGCTGCGCGGCTCGCAGGTCATTCTGCGCTTGGACTTTGCGGTGCTGCGGACGGTGACCGGCAGCGGCGACCTGGACGCCGCGATGCAGTTCCAGCCAGCCGAGGGCATTGCCTGCATCGCCGCCGCTGTCTACGAGGTGCGCCGCCTGCTGGGTCTGTGACTTCCAGTGGATGATGCACGCCAGTTCGGATCCAGCGCTCCTGAGACACAGCGGCGCTTGTGCTTTGGGAACTTCTCCCAGCTCGTTTGCGACCCGGTAGTGCAGAGCAAGGGTGGGTCGGAGCGCACAACCACAGCGGCGCGTGCGGCAGCTGCTGGAGAGATGCAGCGACCCGTGCGCAGGCAGCTTGTGTGACTCAGAACCGTACAGGCCATGACGCCAGGCACAACCGTGACTTCTGTGCCAAACCCGTGTCGAATGCAGGTGCTGCGCGTGTCGCACCCGCGGCGCTCGGAAGAGCTGGTGGGTGATGTGTGCCTGGACGGTCACGTCACCATCCGCCTGGTGAACCACCACGACACCGACATGCAGATCAAGCACATCCGGTCGGCCTGCATAGGTGCGCCAGTCCGGCAGGCCGCTAGATGCGCTGTCCACCCTGAGGTGGATTCGTGACGCTGTGGACTCGCATGCAGCTGCCCCGCCGCCACATGATGCGAGGGTGCGACCCAGCTGGACACCGCGCAAGTTGTTGAAAGGCAGAAGCTGAAGTCGCTGAAGTTCGAGCTGGGTCCCAGCTGTGGTGCTGCCGTATGCCGTGAGCACAGCGCTTCTTCACTGTGCACAGGCAAGCTGGTGACGGTCACGGGCACCGTAGTGCGCGCCACCGGCACGCAGCCCCTCATCACCGGTATGGGCTTCGTGTGCGGGTCCTGCGGCGAGGAACAGGCGGGCCGCTTCGTCGACGGTGTCTACTCTCCGCCGATGCGGTGCCCCACCAATAGCTGCCGGGGCAAGACCTTTGCCCCCAACCGCGCGTCGGCCAGCAGTGTCGACTGGCGCCGCCTGCGGCTGCAGGTCTGGGGCGGAGCCGCTCATGCATGCGGGAAAGAACTCAGCACAAAGCCTCCAC
The DNA here is from genome assembly GCA_033439295.1 of Deuterostichococcus epilithicus. Taxonomy (NCBI): domain Eukaryota; kingdom Viridiplantae; phylum Chlorophyta; class Trebouxiophyceae; order Prasiolales; family Stichococcaceae; genus Deuterostichococcus; species Deuterostichococcus epilithicus. The sequence continues at coordinate 972,824 of JAVTLE010000005.1, read as the reverse complement.
GCCTGTTATGGTCACGTCATGCCAAGGAACCAACCCTGCAGCATTCGACTGGAAATGGCGAGTCGCAGCGACGATTACGTGGTCGCATACAGCTCACACCCTTGTTGCACGAATGCCCAACGAGTTGAACCCTGCCTTCGAAAGGGCGCCCCGCGCTGCCGCCCTGTGCTTTGACTGGCAGCTGCCCCACTTATATCACATCTCGGACATGCAGGTGGCGGGCGTGACGGCGAAGGCCTGCGAGGGCCGCATCCAGCGCACCCTCTCGACACCTGCCCTGAGAACCGGGTTGAACATCATCATGAGAAATGCAGGAGGTTTCGGGTGCTGCGGCAGAGGAGGACGAGGGCCGCATCCCACGGACGCTCGAGGCGGAGCTGACGGCGGATCTCGTGGAGGCCGCCTCAGTGGGCGACATCGTGCGTGTGCTAGGCTTCGTGAAGGTGCTCAACGCCGACGCAGCGGCAGGTGCGACTGCCCCGGGCTGCTGCTGGTGCCGGTCCCGCTCGTCCTGATGCTGCGTCCGCATGACTGTGGGCGGTGTCCGCGCGGCTCCGCTCGGGCTGTGAAGCTTAAATATCTCTGCTTACGCTGGCCATGCGTGCAAGTCATGGTCGTTGCTAGCTATTAGCAAGACAGGCAGTAGCTGGCTGCAGGCTCTTCAAATTCCTGAGCTTCAATCTTGGAGGCTCGCAATGCTTCCTGCCCGGTCGTCTGCTGACTCTCGTTTTCATTTCGCCCCTTGATGCCGCCGCGCAGGCGCCAAGAAGAAGGACAAGCAGTCGTTGTTCCTGCTGTACGTGGACGCAGTGTCAGTCGACGTCATCAAGGGCAACGGCAGCCCGCAGCCCGACCCTGCGTGCGTTCCTGCTCTTCCCAACTGCAGCGTCTGACAGTTGTCGTATTGCGGGCTGCCTCGCTGGCAAGCGGACCTCATGCAGCGGCAGGCTGCAGCCCGACCCTGCATGCGGTTTTGGCTGCAATAGCTGAAGGTTGCCATGCCGCGGCTTGCCCCTTTGGGGAGGCCTTGCGGCGCCTCGCCTGCTACGGTTCAGCCGCACTGGGGTGTTCCAGGCAGCTTTGTGCATCACTATGCGCACACTCGGCATGTGTCAGGGGTGCATAACGTGAGTCTGCATGCTCGGTGCATACAGGACCCTCAGCGCAGAGCAGTCTAGCGCGCCGGGCTTCACGCTGAGGGAGCTGCAATTCATCGTCACCTTCAGCGAGGTGCCGGCCCCCTGCCTGTAGGAGTTATAGGACCCCATCCTCAAGTGTGCTTACCACCTCGAATCACCATGCCGTACGCTTGCCTGGACTCGCATGGCAGGCCGCGGCCCAGTTTTGGCTCTGAAGCTTGGTCCACTGCTGAACTTGACAGTGCCTGTTGACGCTGCAGCAATTTGCGGGGCGGCAGTTCCGACACCTGGTGCATGCGGTGTGCCCCAGCATCTACGGCCAGGAGCTCGTCAAGGTCAGTGACTGCAGATTTGTCAGCGGCTGTCCCCATGCGACTTGTAGCAAGCGTCTTCAGTGTGCCGCTCTGCCTTGAGACATGCGAAGAAACTACCCAGCTGTGTCGCAGCCCGCCTGTTTTCTTGAGGCCGCACACAGGGAAGTCTCATTGGCAGTCGCAACCCGGAAGCGCGAGACCCCTGCTGCGCCGCAGGCGGGCATTCTGCTGGTGCTGCTGGGCGGCGTGCGCAAGGGGGGCGATGCCGCCGGCAAGGTGGCGCTGCGCGGCGACATCCACATGCTGGTCGTCGGCGACCCCGGCCTCGGCAAGTCGCAGCTGCTGCAGGTGCGGCACGACGCAAAGGGCGTCACACCGAGAGACCTCCAGCTGCCGTCTAAGCGAATTGCCGCCGCAACCAATGGAGCAGCATCTCGAGGCAAGGCCTTGTATCTGAAGGCGGTAGGTTTCCACCCACTTCGGATGCAGCGCATGCTCCCGCTCACCAGGCTCCGCTGCGTGACGCGCGACGCTTGCATGTGCGCCGTGCAGGCGGCCGCGACGGCGGCGCCGCGCGGCGTCTACATCTGCGGCCACACCAGCACCTGCGCGGGGCTGACGGCGGCGGTGGTGCGCGACGGCGCCAGCGAGTTCGGCCTCGAGGCGGGCGCGCTGGTGCTGGCGGACCGGGGCCTGCTGTGCGTCGACGAGTTCGACAAGCTGACGGCGGACCACCAGGCGAGGATGGGTTTAGGGTTTAGGGTTTAGGACGTGGCAGGCTTGGTTGCAGGGGCCTTGCCTGGAGGTTGCAGCCGTCGGGGTGGATGCGGGCTGCTCGTCTGGGTGTCGGAGCCGTGTCTGGGCCCTGCTCTGACGCAGCCAGCGAAGGTGACATACTGCTGTGCCGAGCAGCCGCGCGTCTGCCGCTCGAGCCGCAGCGACGGCGCCCGGCTCGGCGAGCGTGTGGCGCTGCTAACAGGCCCGGCCGCAGGGCTGTGATTCTGACGTACTCTGCCGGCATTCTGATGTGTTCGGGGCGCTACAGGCGCTGCTGATCGCGATGGAGCAGGGCGAGGTGTCTGTCGCCAAGGCGGGCATGGTGGCGACGCTGCCGGCGCGCACGGCCGTCCTCGCGGCCGCCAACCCCAAGAACGGTGAGCAACTGGCGGTCGAATGCGCGGTAGACGCTCATGATGGGCGCTTGCGCTCCATCATCAATCAGACGGCAGGCTCAGAAGAGACCAATTGGTCTGCGATGCCACCGTGCTCCATGCTTTCTGTTCAGGCGCCATTCCAAGGCCAGGTCAGCGTGCTGGATGTGTTGCACCTGCCGAAGTCAGATTGAGGACTTCAAACACAGCCAGATGCTCCCCGACGCAGGGCACTACACGCGGTCGGCGACGGTGCTGGAGAACCTGAACATGTCGGAGCCGCTGCTGAGCCGCTTCGATCTGGTGTTCATTCTGTTGGATGCCTCCGATGAGCAGCGGGACAGGCACCTCTCGGAGCACATCATAGCGCTGCACTCGGGTGAGGCCCGCGTGCCTGACACCGACCACGAGACAGTCTTGCAGCCGCCGGCAGGTGCCCCTTGAGGTGGCTGCCATGCAGAGCGCCTGCAGAGTGGCACCCGCTGGCTCTGCGCAATGCACAGGGGACTTGTGAAGTCCAATCTCGCTATAGTCAAAGTCTTGTCACTTCGCTTGGACGTCCTCGGGCCAGGGCAGGGAAGCGTGGAGGTTGGCAGCGGCTGTTTGCGGTTCAGCCGGGTATCGTCAATGATGCACTTCTTTCCAAAACTGCGTTTCACAGCTTTCCGCTCCAAGGTGGCCGCACATATGCTGCTCAGGCCAGGACGGCAGGGAGGCGGAGGCGCGACAAAGGCTGCTGGAGTACCGCCCGGTGCGGCTGTTGACGGGGCCGCCCGGCAGCGGCGGCTGCAGCGCACCGCCGGCGCCGCCGCTGGCGGACCGCCTGCGCCTGCTGCCGGACGACTGCCACGAGGCGCTCCCCACGCAGCTGCTGCAGAAGTGCGCCCGGCGCCTCTCCGGCATCGGACTTCCGACCTGCCGCCCGAGTGCCAGAGACTGTGCCCGACGAGGCTGGGCCTGTACAGCTTGTGCAACACAAATGTCCGGCGGTCTCGGGCCGCAGCCATGAGCCAGCTTGCCGAGAGCTCTGCCGCTGCCGTGCGCTCAGAAGATACTGAGTCCTACTTGTTGAGCTCGGTATCCCCTGGTGCGCGCGGCGCCCGGGAGGGGGGGGCTCTGCACGTGCAGCGTGCCTTTCCAAGGTATCAAGGCGCTGAGGAACCGTTTTGTTCACGCAGGTACATAGCGTACGCACGGCAATACTGCGCGCCTCGGCTGGGCGACGAGGCCAAGGCTTTGCTGCGAGCTCACTACTTGAAGCTGCGCAAGCAGTCGACCCTCATGGACGGCACCCCCGTCACGGTGCGCCGCATTTGGAGGAGACAGCCTGGCTGGCCACTGGACGCTGGCGCCTGCCCATTTTGGCCAGAGTAGGCCCTGGTGCCGCGCGGGCCGGCTGTCTGAGCCTGTGCCGGAGGTCGCTGCATTTCACGCGAATCCAGCTCTTCATGCAGGGCTGTGGCGATATTAGGGGGTGTGCCATCAACCGGCTCGCAGCGACCGGCGCGCCAGCGTCACGTTGCGCGGGGTGTCGGATCCTCCCCCGTATCCCTTGCGCAGACATTCCCGCGTGCCCCTGCGCTGCAGGCGAGGCAGCTGGAGAGCTTGGTGCGTCTGGCGGAGGCGCGTGCCCGAGTGGACCTGAGCCCCACCGTCACCCGCGAGCACGCCGAGGTGCAGCGTGCCAGCAGCGCCGGCGGCGTCAAAGCGCCGGCAGGAAAATATTGCCGTTTCTGTGAATGCGGACGCCTTGTGGCCCCCATCGTCTTGCATGTGTCCGCCCAACCTCCCCCCTGTTTGCCACCTTGGTGCAGCATTGTGCGACATCGCTGCCCGGGGGCACAGGCGAGACTTCACTGCCTGTGAGGTTATGCCGGACTACCCCGGCCCGATCCTGCTCCGGTTGCGGGTGCGCGCAGGACGCGATCGAGCTGGTGAAGGAGATCGCCACGGACCGGGTGCTAGAGGAGGCGGGCGGCCTCCAGGACTTCCGCGCCTCCGGCGGTGCCCGCGGCAACAAGGCGGTGCGCCTCTGGCAGAGATTCAACTCTACAGGTTGACTGCCTGGCGTCGCTCGCTGGTGCCGCTGATGCGCCTTGCAGGGCCGTCCGCAAGGATGGCAATTCCACCATCCATCTTTAGCACGAACTGCGCTTGGCGCCTCTGCGCCGCATCAGGAGTAAGCGACCCTGCAGCTTGCGTCGCGAGCCGAGCTGGCCCTGGTCACGGTCGCGCCGCACGCCGCGGGAGGCGGGTCCATGGGGCAGGCGACCGAGTGCGGGTGGGACGGACGCACGCCGCTTTGACTTGCAGCTCGAGCATGACAGGGGCATGTCGTCAGCGCCGCCGCAGGCGGAGGGGCGGCGCTTCCTGGCGGCCCTGGAGCGGGCGGCGCTGGCCAAGGGCAGCGCTGCCTTCACGGTCTCCCAGCTGTACACCCTGGCCGACCGCATCGAGCTGCAGCTGGAGGTGCAGCCTCTGCTGGACGACCTCCGGGAAGCAGGTGTGTGGGAAACGTGCGCCTACCTGGCGCCTGTCGCGCGATCTGCTGTGCACCCTGCCAAGTCAACTCTGGCTGAGGGGCTTGGTGTTGCGAAATCCTGCGATTGCCGTGACGCTGCGCACGCTCCAAGAGCGGTTCCAAGCAGCCGGAATTGAAAGGTCGGGACCCGAGGCCGTCGAGGCTGAAGTTTGCAGGTGTGATGGAATCCGGCTCATGCCCGCAGGCGAGCTGCTGAAGAAGGGCGGCCAGATGTTCGAGTCTGTCGGCGCGCGGCAGGCGCTCGCCCGCAGCGGCAACAGGAGCTCGGGCCAGAGCTGCTGAGCTGGGCGGATGGCGTTCTAGGTCATGTAGGTCATGTTGTGCCTGCCTGTAACACTGCGCCTTTGGAGTTTCCAGCGGTGGTGGACGCTAAGTCAGATCATGCAGACAAAGTAGAGCGGCAAGTATTCTTTCCTGGTTTCAGTTCAAGGCCCGACGGCTACCTTTTTCCTTGCTTGCTGTGAGACACAAGGCTCGAAATGCGACCGTCAGCACCGGGTCAGCAATTCACAACGGCTGACAGGGTTTTGGGTGGCCGTACAGATGAATGCTGCATCAAATGCACAAACTTGCACATGGCGCTTTGAAAAAAGGGGAATCGCATTTGAAATAAGATGTAAGATCCTGCCGACATGTGTGGCGACCGTTCCGTTGCTGCCACCATGCGCACAGCATGCAACTTTTCAGGGATCTCACTACTGTTTCTTCTGCTGTGCACCGCACGTCCGGCTTGCTCCGACATGAGGCAGCAGCGATCAGGAACGCTTCCGTCGCTCTATCAGCTGGCTGGCAGGTCGCCGGACAGCGTAGGGCAAGCCGAATGGGATGACGATCCTGCACAGACACGGGCGCTGCTGGGGCAGACCCTGGAAGACTCGGCGGCCATCGAGGCCGCCGTCCGCCTACAGGAAGCATCCCAGCGGAAGAAGGCCGCAGCGCGGGCCGCCGAGCGGGAAGCCCAGCAGCAGGACACCGCGGCCCGAGAAGCTTCGGCAGTGGCTGCGCAGGTCGCGGACGCCTCAGCGGCGGCAGCCTCGGCGGCAGCCTCGCAGCGGGCGCAGTCCGCATCCGCGGTCACGACGCAGGACGCGATTAGCGTGGAGCAGGCGTACGCGCTGCTGAACAAGAGCAGCGCGGCCGAGCCGCAGCTCATGCGGCCGCTGCCGGCGGAGGGGCGCGCCGCGCTCAAGCGGCACCGCACATGTGGCGCCTTCTACATGCGGCCGACGGCCCGCATCGCCCTGGTGGGCAACGGCCCGCTGACGGAGGCGCAGCGGCTGGAGGTCGCGGCGTCGGACCTGGTCGTCCGCTTCAACAAGATGAACAACAGGTGAGGGGGTTTTTTTCGGTGGAAACGGGCGGGCCACTGCCTGTCGTGCAGCAGTCTGCAGCGGTCAAGGGACAGCACCGGGACGATCCCAACTACATAAGCCAATGGGGCGGCAGGCTCCGACGCTCGACGCACGGCATGGCTGCCTCCACAAGCAGATGTGCTGGAATGCATGGGCGGCGAGCCGATGCAGCTGCCGTTGACTGCGTGCTCGCCACACGTTGCTCAGCAGAAGACGCCGACATCACCAGACGCCGCAAATCAGAGCAGTCACCAGTGACTCCTCGCCTCGATCCGCCGCAGGTTCTGCGGCGAGCGTGTGGACGTGTGGCTGCTGCGGCATGCGGCCGAGGACGCCAAGCTGAGGTGGCACGGTCTCGGGGAGCTGGCGCACTGCCAGACAGGCGAGGTGCTGGGCTTCGCGCCCGTGCTGTGGATGTTTGGCGGTGCGCCTCCCTCACTCGCAGCGCGCACAAGTGCCTCACCCGCCTGAGGTCGTGCTCCAGTACTCCAGTGTCTCGTGCAAGCCACAAGGGAAGGGGGCCCAGGCGATTTACGGAATGCGGCTCTGCTGCAGTGGAGCCTGCCGCCTTGCTTCTGACACATGCCAAACCCCGGACCGGCACTGCAACTCATGGCTGCTGCACTTCACTGATGCAGTTCACTTGCTGCAAATACTCCAACAGACCGTGGTGTGCTAGCCGGGCGCTCAAGCGCCCTGACAGCATGTGGGTTGCTGCTCCCCCCTCCCCAAACCAATGGCGTGGTCGTCAAAGCATGTGCTGGCCACCAAACAACAGCTCTGAAACTGCGCAGGATCCGCATGGTGGTTCAACCCGTACACCGTCACGGCGGCGGCCGCAGCGTTCCCGCAGATCGCGCAGCAGCTGACGTGGCAGGGCATCCCCTTTGCGCCCTGGAAGAACCTGTACCAGGCATACGTTGCGCCACTGGGCAGCCCCTCAACGGGCTGGATCGGTGAGTTTGGACGTTGGGGTTTGGATTGAGACGTGTTCTTCTGGAGCCCGGCATGCAGCGAGCACGGCAGCCGTTCGTCCCGCTGATGTCGCATGAAGCGAACACATCCGCGACTGCTGGCAGCAGCTGCGCCTGCGCGCTGCCGCCTCCGCACGCTGCTGCGTGAATTGCCGCCCAGGCACCAATACAGGCACCATAATCTGCAACTTTCCTGAGCACTCCGTCTTCCTTGGGAAACTCCAGCGTGGTGCAGGTGACGGTGGTTGTAAATGCCGAGTCGCTGTCAGCGCGGCTGAGGCGGCAAGATAAGCGTTTCACCAGGAGCTTAGCCTTTATGGCCGCCCAGGGCTGATGCTGGCGCTGGACTGCAAGCCGGCGGCCGCCAGCCTGCACCTGTACGGCTTCAACTGGTCGCGGCGGCACTGGAAGAGCCACGCCATCGCCGCCGAGGAGCGCTTTATCCGCACCATGGTAAGCCTTGCGCTGCGCCCGAGGCTTGGCCACACGGCTTTGCTGCCCTGGCAGCCGCAATTGCGCAGGCACAGGCATCCGGGTAGCCTGCTGAGGGCAGGTTGCGCCTGCTGACGAGCGCCGTCTCGACAACTCGAAGGACTTCATCCACGTGAAACGCTGCCGGAGTGCTCTCGCAGGCCTTATTGCGACCCTGCATGTCTGGTTGAGCGTTTGCCGTTGGCCCGCGTGGCAATTTCCCCTGCCTCAAGTGCAGCGGCTGCTCGCAAGCACAGTGCAACCTCCTCGCAGGCTGCGCCCTGGCCCTGCGTGGTGTGTATCTCTCTATCTCTTGGTGACCCTGCCAGAAACTTTCTCGTCCACACAGTTCCGTGTCAAACTTCCTTTTCCTGTGCCCAGGCAGACCTGGGGCGGCTGGAGATCCACGAGACAGCGTGCAAAGGGCTGCGCTTCTGCGGCACTTGCAACGTCGTGGCGGCCGGCGCGGTTGTGGCCGAGGCGGCGGGCGACGCCGAGGCCGACCTGCAGGCCGCCAATGTCACCGTGCCTTGCAGCCCTGTGCAGGTGAGGCCATCTGCTGTTTGCTTGTCGAGGACGGTTTGATGTTCGCACATCAAGTTGGCTCATTTGAAAAGTCGTGAATATTGAACCCGAGCTGCGTCTGGCGCGGCCGGCACGCCCCGGCTGGCGCACGCGATTGGGGGGTTCCACCGCATGTTGCCAAAGGTTGCTCCAGCGGCATATTGGCGCGAGAAGATTTACTTTATGCATCTCATCTATCTCTCTGCCGGCGTTTACGTCAAGGAGTGTTGCGCCTGCAGGCCAGCTCCCAGGGAGAGCTGACGACGGAGCAGCTGCTGTTCAGAGAACCGGAGAAGCATGTCGACTTGTGATCGGTTTTGCCCTGGGTTGGCATGATCTAGGATAGCACAACAGCTATAATTTCAGAGGCAGGGCTTAGTGATGCGAAGTGTTTGAAGGCAAGCATACCTGCAACTACAAGCTCTTGCAGCGGGCACTACCAGCCCTAATGCACATCAGTTTTCGTTGGCGTTGCCTTTCCTGATAACTAGTTTTACCGGCTCTTTATAGCGATGAAATTGACCTGGCCAGCACAGTCAGGTCTGAGACAGAGCCGTACAACATGTGTGTCAACTCTTGTTGCTACCCCTCCCGCGCACACACTGATCGGCGCACACACTGATCGACGATGAACTGAGACTGAGATCATGCGACAAGAAGTGTTGCAGTGAGCAATCTACCTCTGTGGTTTATAACTCCAGGCAAGCTCGCAGGCGAGGGGTTTTGGCATTATGTCTGCCGAGCATGATGCCTGATGGCTGCTTCTCGTGCGCATGCCAGCTATACACTTCACATTCACAGCACAGACTGCACGCCTGCACCCTGCCGTGCAGTGGCTGCAGACCGCTCACAAGACGCCTGTCGCCGCCTCCGCCCATGTGAACTCTGGCACGCCCATGGCGGGCGCCGTCACCGCGCTGCCGCCGCCAGCTGCTTGAAGGAGTCTGCTACTTCCACTTTCTGCTCCTCCGACAGCCGCCCCGTGCTCGCAATGTCGTCCAGCAGCTGCGGCGCCTCCCGCCGCAGCGACGCCGTCGCCTCGTCCAGCACCGCCCGCACAGACTCTGGTGCCACGCCGTCAAGGAAGCCGCCAGTCAGACCCACCAGCTCCACGACCTGTGGGAATCCCATGAAACCGACAGATGTCAACGCTCAACACCATCCATTGCAGAAGACAGCCACTCACCTCAGGCTCGCCAGAAGTCTCACAGCCTCTGCCTGTTTGTGAACATCGAAGCGAGAGCCCTGGGCAGCAAGCTGCACGGCACATGCAGCTGCCCTGTTCTGCAGGTGCTGGCCAGCACCTGCAGACAGCGCTGCCAAATGCCAAAGTTGGTCCCACTCTTCGCTGCAGAGTCTGCCCTGCAAGCTGCGAACCATCGTCCTCCCCCCGCTCACGACATGTCAATCCGAGAACCCAGAGCCAGATCGAGCGTCCCTGCTGGCACTCAATAGCGCTGCCAGGGGATACTAAGTTCTAAGTTGAACTGTTAAATCGTTGCAAGTACTGAGTCGAAGTTAGTGTCCCCTGGCGCTGCACAGCCATGCTGACCCACGTGGGCCGACCCATCAGCCTCACCTCGTCCACAAGGCTGGCCGGCCGCCGCGGCGGCTGCTCCAGGGCCGCCTGCACGACTGCCGCCCGCTGCAGCGCAGCGCGGTTGTTGTCTGCCGCCTTGGTGTGCGCCCCAAAGCGGTCCACGTCCGCGGCCTGCGCCAGCTCGAACCTGCGGCGCCGCATGTGGGTCGGTGTGCCGGCACTGAGGCTACACTGCAGTCCTTCGCATCAAGCGGGCGGCGTGGCGCAGCCAGTCGCCGGCCGCCATCACCGGGTTCAGCTTCGCCTCCACCCCTGCACCTCACGGCTGGAGGAGCACGCACGAGGCATGGTGGAAACAAACCGGGCGGGGCACCTGATCTGGGGGGCGAGGACCTCCAGTGCCGGCGGGAACGCACGCGAGCCGATGCGCGACACGCTGAGTGCAGCGTCCACAGAGATGCCTGCCTCGCCGCTGCCGCCGCCGCCGCCGCGCAGCACCGTCTGCCCGTCCGCAAGCGACATGAACTCCTCCACGACCTGCGGGGCGACGTAGACAGAGCAGGATTCGTGATGAGCTCTGAGGGTCGCAGCTCCGCCGGACAACGAACGGATCGTAAACTCTCTACATGCAGCGACGCTGCCCTGCTGCGCAACAGCACACCGGTCCAGCGACGCGGCTGTGTCAGTGGTGGCAGCATGTCGCGTGGACGTGAGCAGCCGGCAGAGTGCCACTGCGCAGACCTCCACACTGCCTTGTCGCAGCGGTCTCCTGACGGCTCCAGCAAAAGGGCGCACACACATACTCTGCCGCCCTGCCGCACCTCTGTACGGATGCACTCGGCCGCCTCGGCATCCGTCTGCTGCGCGCCGGCGCTGCCAGCCAGTGCTGCTTCCAGCTTGGTCTGCTGCTCCGGCGACAGGTGCTTGTAGCCGGCGGTGGGCGCCCGCGGCCGCGGCGCCGCCCCCGACGCCGGCTGCCTGCGCGAGCACAGCACGGGCTGCTGGCTGACGTGCAGCCACATGCGGCGGGCCGCGGAACCCCTGCTGTGCGGCACTGGATGCCAGACGTGTATCACACCCAGGCAGAATGGCCTGGCACCACTTGACATTGTGCGGTGGATGTGGCAGCAGCGGACGCGTGAAGGGACGGCTGAGCAGGAGAGGAGGAGAAAGGACACCCACCCTGGAAGCACCATCAGCAGTGTGAGGCTGCCGCCACCACGCCGCCTGTGCACCTTTGCAGCACGCTGCACCAGCGAGGAGAAGAACCTGCAGCAGCAAGCGACCCGCATTCAGACCTGAAGCCGCAGCTGCACAGCCTGCTTTGACACACAGACGCGGCAAGGTGGCAGCGTGTTCATGGTGCCGCAGCAGGGCGTGCATTGACCTGTCTCTGCCGCAATGAGGACCCTCAAACGAGCCTGACGCCCACGGCAAGAGCGCCAGCATGGTCGAGAGGCGCAGCACTTCTGTTTTGTTTTAGGATTGCCGCCCACCTGCGCCGCTGCGCCGCCGCGGCGGAGATGAGCATCCCTTCATACTCAACAAGCGCCTCTTCCGAGATCGCCCCCACGTCCACATCCTCCTGCCCCTCCTGCAGCGCCAGCGCCGCCGGGCCCAGCTGCGCGAGCGCCGCCGTGATGCGGTCCCACATCGCCGTCTGGGTGCGGCAACACACCATGTACTCCAGGTGCCCGCGTTCGCCGCACAAGTTTTCACGCTGAAGTCAGCGCCTCAGGGCCTCACATCGCCGGCTGCCACGGTCCGGTTCCACATTGCTGTCCGCTCCACAGGCGGATGCGGTGCTTCTGTGCCTATGGGGCCGCATGCCCAGTGCTGGGCCATACAGGCATCGTGCTTGAAGCATGCAAGCTGCAGCGCCGGCGCTGGATGAGCCGAGGCACACGAGTGCACCAGCCTGGAGATCCCCGTCACAGCAGCGCACACAAAGGCAAGACGGGCAACACCTGGCAAGCTCCGCATATCCGACCACTCGACCGACGCTCCGCCAACGGCTATTCTACAGAGACACAGCACTGCCAACACGCGGCGCACGGCGCACGGCGCACCATGCAGGAGGCATCGTCCAGCACTACGAGTGTGTGGCTGCCGGCATCCCGCAGCCGCTCGGCGATGGACACCGCGGCGCACAGCGTGCCATACTGCTCCCCCAACGATGCGCCTGCGCGCAGGCGCCAAAGGGTTGACTGTTAGACAAGCTCTCACTCCGAGCCCTTCTGGATCGTGAGTCCAAGGCTGTCVCGGAGGCTGACACGACCTGTCCCCCCCCTCCCCCCTCCCCCCTGCAGATGGGCCTGACAGTGGGCAAGACGACCGCTCCGTCATGGGTCAGTGCTCGGATTGCCAGCGGAGAGTTCCTCTGCAGCTGCGCGGCGACCTCCCCCTGGTGCCGCAGGGCAAGCGCTGGCGACGCTCAGCGATGCAGCCGCCAGGCTGTTCTGCCCCGGCCAGCAAACGCCTCCCACTTCAGGGAGCCCTGAACCCTCAACGGGGATGCGAGGCACCGCCGCACCCTCTGGCGCTGCGACGACAGTGGTGTAGGCCATCGCGCCGCCGTCGCGCAGCGCCGCCGTCGCCGCCGCCTGCCGCGCGCCGCTCTGCGCCACCGAGGCGTACACGCACCGCACCCCCGAGGCGGCCTGCCCGAGCACGGCGTCCACCGCCGCGAGCGTCTTACCGGCACCCGGCGGTCCGGTCACCAGCTGCGCCTGCCCCCGCCCCAGCGGCGTCAGAATGTCCAGCGCCTGCCGTGCAGCGGCGGCACTGGGCTGGAAGGGCTGACCAGGGTTTCGGGAGCAGGGACTGATGCCCCCACCTGCAGGCCTGCTGGGCCCTTCTGGCTCTGGAGCCCCCGCACCCCCTGCTCTCCTGAGTGCACGCGAGCATAGGCGCACCTACATACTGCTGAAAACTGGGGCTCGACGAGCTGCTCGAGCGACACTGCCGGTACGGCGCAGGCCTGCCGCGCGATCCACAGCACGCATCTGAGGCGCACGACCGGATGCTCACCCGAACGCCGGTGGTCAGCGCCTCTGCAATCTGCTCGCGTGCGTCCATGTCCAGCTGCTCGTTGAACAGCGGAATGCGCACTTCGCCGCCAATCGGCTGGGACTCCCCCTGCCGCCGCCCCAGCCAGTCCACAACCTGTTGGGATGGCAGACCGTGGGGCTTATTCGTATGCCACTGAGGATGTGCCGTTGCAGATCTCAATGATATTCCGGTGCATGCTCCGCGGCTCCAGGGCATGAGCGCATGTCACCTGGCCAAGCAGCGCGTCGCCCGCCGGCACTGAGGCTTGCTCATAGTCTCGCTGCGTCGCGGGCCCCGACGATGCATCGACGACCTGAACCGGAAGTGAAACGTGTTGCGGTACCTTGGCAATCTGCACAACCGATGCTAGGTGCCAACGTCCAGGGTCATGCAATCGATGGTTCCAGGGCCATGCATATGTGTGGGTGCAAATAAGTGTCGTATGCATGTGGCACCTGCAGGATGCCCTTCACTTTGCACTCCACCCGCTCGCCGACCGTGACGCCGCTGCCGCCGCCCAGCAGCAGCGCAAAGCAGATGTTGTCGCTGCGCCGCCACATCAGCGCCCTGCCACATCGCATGTCCGGGTGAATGCGCCGTCACGTTCGCGTTGATGTATGCCGCATGCACTGTGCAGGCTTTCGGGAAACGTGTGCATGACCATGCGCGATGGCTCACCCAGTGGCGCCGCTGACGAATGACAGGGTGGTCCCGATTGGCGCATCGTTATTCAAGCCGTCGATGATCGCCAGGCCCTCGCCTACAAACAGCACCTGCGACCCGAGACCACTGGCGATGATTGGAATTTGCGAAACAAGTTGCAACAGTGGCGCAGCGTGCGCAAGGCCGCGCCGCCGGCGCACCTCCCCCACATCGATGTCCTGCTCCTCCGCCTTGCGGAGCGTCTCTAGCTGGTTCGGGCGCATGGTGCGCTCCCTGAACATCTGCATCTCGGCGTCCCAGTCGGGCTCCTCGCCGCTGGCTCTGGCGCGACATGCACGCTGCCCCGTGGAGGGTGTGTGCCTCGCAGGCAGCACCCAAGCAGCGCCTCGACTGAGCTGCAGTCGGCGGCATTGATGCAGGCTTGCAAACGGAAAGCCGCCAGGCAAGCAGTGGCTGGCCATGGCTGCGCCAGGCGGAGGCTAGGAGTGGGGCGGATGCACCTCGCAGGAAGACAACACAGACAGCCCGGCGGACGCCTCGGATGTGTTCCTCGGTCAGTCTGTCAGGCCTCAACAATGCTGCAACGATGGCTTGAAGCAAACGTGCGGCAAGTTGCAAGTGCGCGGACATATAGGAATGAATCAATTGAGCGAGAAGGGCGGCTCTGATTGGAGGTCTCGATGACGGCCCATGGATTTACAACGGTCACGCTCCTGGGCGGGGTCGAAAGGGCGGAATAAATATATCACTGCTTTCGGGACGAAAGACGGCAGCTCTTGGCGAAGTCACTGGTCAAAGTTTAGAGCTGCGAATGTCAAATGCAGTCGTGTCAAAGCAAGCCCGGCATACTGGATGCTCGGCGTCGTCGGCAAGTCTATTCGAAACTTTGCCGTCCGTCAAGTGGTGTCAAGTGGGACGCCGCTCCGCTCACGATGTTTTAATTTGGAAACCCCGTCGCCATCTGCTGGACTGCCCCATTGAGGCGATGCTTAGCCTCCCGTACCTGCAGCACCACAGCGGTGCTCAGCACCGGTCATCAGCAGCGCCAAGCCGTACACGCTGCGTCCTGTTGCAGGGTTGCATCGGCTGCCAGCCTGCGTCACGCCAGCGCCGCACCAGGTATGACAGGGAGCGGCTGCCGCTGCGCACGTCCGCGACGAGGTCCTCGATGTCGACAGCGATTGTGCCGCCCTCCAGCCTGGCGCCCAGAAGCTCGGCGGTCTCGCCGTCCAGCTGCACGTCCAGCGTGTGGCGGTGAAGCAGGTCCCCTGCGGCAGGGGCACAGCACCATATTTTCACCGCCAGGTTTGGGGGCAGAAGCATGGGTGCGCTGACAACGGCCTTGAAGGGTCTGCTCTGACGTTTCTGAGCCACGGCATTCAAGATCCACCTCCTCCTGCCGCAGCCAAAGTGCTTCGAGATGCTGCAGACACACTGGTGCAAGGCACCGCTGCAGCCCGGCAGGCAGCACAGCGGCGGCAGCGCAGCGGCCGCACCTTGGTGGGTCGTCAGCTGCACCCGCATGCTGGTCCGCTCCACCTGCTGCACCAGGATGCCATGCTCCATGAACGCCAGCTCGTCCGCCGCGCTGCACGGAAGCAACAACAAAATCTGTACTTCGGCATCAGATGTACACGCAGTCACGTGCTGTCAATGCCACATCAAGGTCCGCACCGCTGGCACGCGCCAAAGCAGTGCGCTCACAACCAAAGGCACATGCATGCAGGTGGAGCACAGGCCGCCGTGATAACCTACGCTCGGCACTCCGGTGCCAGGTGCTGCCGAGCCACATCTCAGGGTGTCAGGCCAAAAGAGCTGCACAGCTCACACCGCTCCGCGGCGCTGCGGAAGCGCCCCTCGTGCTCCGACTGCGCATGCCGGCTCATAACACATCTGCGGCCCTCCGCCTCCAGCGCCGCCAGCTCCTGCTGCTCTGCATGCGAGGCTGCAGCCTCCTGGCGGTTTGCAGCCTGCGAGTGACACAAGGACCAAAAGTTTGAAATGTCTGTGTTCCTGGTGCTGTCCACCTCCCGCTGGTTTGCGGCCTGCGGGCGCCGAGGACGCGGGGTGGGTTTTGTGATCCACACTTGCCAGGCAGCCATGTAGAGCCGCCGTGTGTCTCTGTCAGCGGGCACTCTGCATGTCATGCACGCAAGCAACTGGTCATGCGGCACGACGCGGTGCTGCTGAGCCTGCCAGGCCTGGTCAAAGCGCTGCGCCGCGGTGATCACAGGAGGCCCCGCACCGAGAGGGCAGCGCACTCCGCCTCCATCTGCGCAGCCTCAGCGGCCGCCTCCGCCAGCAGCCGCTCGCACGTCTCCTGCGGCCAGTGAACGACAGAGTCAGCATGGGGCGGCATGCTCATCACACAGCAGCGCGCTGCATCGCCTGGCAATCTGACCCAGCAGAGACCTTTGAGAAAGACCTGGCACAGGACGCCCTTGAGTGAAGCGCTGTCCTGCAGCCTAACTGTGCAGGGCGTCACAGCGATGAATCGCCTGCCGCGCAATCTTCCGAGCCCGAGACCCGGCACATGCTGCGCCTTCCTTCAGGGGTTTTGCGGAACTCGCGCATGACCCCTCACCTCGTCCGGGCCGTCGAGCAGCTCCGGCAGCGACGACTGCGGCGCCGCCAGCGCGTCAGTGCTGCGCTGCGCTGCCTCCAGATGGCGCGCCACCTCCGCCCGAGTGGCCTGGTACTCCCGGAACGCCGCCGCCGTCTCCTCGATCAGCTGCTGCACCTCTGCCGTGATCTGCAAACAGGACGGCAGCCCGGTTGGAAGGCAACAATGCATAATTGCTGCAGTACATGTGGATGGCTTGAAAACTACCAGGCCAAGTCCGACACACCCAGCTGCCGGGCGCCAGGACAGCTTGCGCGCATGATCCTCGCATTCTCAAATGCAGCCTCCATTCATTCACCTTTGCGTTGGCGGCCTTGTGGCCACGGCTGACCTCCGCATGCCGCCGCGCGTCCTCCAGCAGCACCTCGCGGTATTGCGCCTCATCGCCGCGCGGGAATCTGAACATAGGCCACTTGCAATCACATCGCCATCAAGTTCCGCCAGCGTCCGCAGGGAGTGTGCAGCCGATGCACGAGCCGGTACTGCGCCTCAGCCAGACAGGTGCATCAATGGCATGAACCGCAGCTTCAAGCGGTTGCTGGATGTTGACTTGTCGGGCTGCTGCAGAGACGTACCTGCCGTCGGGCCCGTCGAACGCCAGGGCGTCCAAGAACTCTTCTTTCACGTGCATGTGCAGGGTGGAGCCCTTCAGGCTGGCGTTCTGCAGCTGCAGGCGCTGCAAGTCCTTTGCACCGGCGCCCGCGGCCGCCTGGCACGCGGTCTCCTCCAGCACCACGAACTCTTCGTGCAGCTCCCCGTCCAGCTTCGCCAGGGCGCTGAGATCGCATCGAGAGGGTTGGCGTCACGCTTCTGCGTGCTGGCGCCTATGCGCGCCCCAAAGGACGAAACGCAGCGCGAGCCGTCGTGGCTATCGCGACAAAGGCGTGTCTGTGTGGTGCAGCGGGAAATTTTCCGATCCTGAGAGTGCACAAAAGCAAGAGCAAGACCAAGGCAGGAAGGCAATGTGCAGAGCCTGCAGGTCACTCTGACCTTTCTGTGCCGTGTACCGACTGGCGACGGGAAGAGGACAGTCTGTAGGAGGCTCTCGTGTCTGCCTGGTGGCGCCCTCCCTCCGCCAAGCTGTGGCGCGGCTGCTCAAACATCCCAGCGGTCGAATGAGGGACGCCGCACGCTGAGCGCTTGCTTCGCAGACGAGACCTGCGATCCCCGTTGCTGCCCAAGTGTACAGAAATTGATGTCAGGTGTCGAGACTTACCGTGCTGGTTATTCCGGAAAGAGCTGTCCAGAAGCGCAAGCAGGTTGTGTCAGCTGAGGCTGTCGTCAGCAAAGTTCGGAAGTCCTGCAGGGGGCCGCAAGGTATCGAAGGTTGGGGTGGCACAGTGACAGGGACAGCTCGTGGCGTCGCCAATGCGCAGTAGAGCTCACTTCATCCTAAACGAACCCTTGCTGAAGACGATTGCGAAAGCCTGCGCACATCCCTGCATACCAGCACTTCGCATCCCCGAGTTCTGTGTGCAGCATGCTGGGCGCCTCACTCAGTGCTGGCCCAGCCGGTTGTGCAGGCAGGACGAGACCCTCCACATCCATCAGTAGCCTCCGGCTGGTCAAACCCTGTTCGAGGCCACACCGATGCTCCTTCAGCACGCGGCCACAGGTGGTGCTCCAGTGCATGTGCTTGCCTCTTGAATTTCAGGCCTACGACAAGAGAACTGGTGATAACATTGGCCCATGCCTCCAGCCGTGCCTCAGTGCACTGATGCATGTACCTGCATCGATGCAGGGCATCCGCGCGCAAGCCGCAACGACTGCAGAGATGCCGACGAAGCTAAAGCAGATTGTCGGCCAGTTCCAGATGGTATGAGGCACATCATCATGCGCGTTCTGGTCCACACCCATGCGAGAGCTGACCCTGATGCACCAGAGCGCATGAGCACGCATGGCAGATGCTGAATTCTGCATGCCGCACACCTGATTGGGCAAAGTCTTACCGGCTGGTGACGCACAACCGCATGTGGCCAGGTGCCGGACGAGATGGCACGCTACAAGCAGCTGCTGTTTTTGGCCTCCAAGCTGCCCCCGCTGCCGCAGCAGGACCGCATTGACGACAACAAAGTCAAGGGCTGCGTCTCGCAGGCACGTCTGCTGACACAGCAACACAGCCATGTCATGCAGTGGGCAGCAGCCAGCGCAGCCATGACCAGCGGCATCCAAGCGTGTGCTACACTCGTTTCGAGGGTGCCAGCATCCACCCAAACGTGTGCCCCCACAGGTGTGGGTGGTGGGCGAACTGCAGGAGGGCAAGCTCAAGTGGCGGGCAGACGCCGACTCGCAGCTCACCAAGGTGCGGGCAAGAGCGGCCGCCTCTCCTTGTCATGTTCGGAGCCTGATTGTAGACTTTTGAACAAAGTGCAGCTGTTGCCTGCAGGCAAAGACTGAGCGCGGTGGCATCGGTCGCAGCAGCGTGAGGCCTGTTCACCTGGTGCAGGGTCTGGCGGCGTTGCTGGTGCAAGGCCTGAGCGACTGCCGCCCAGAGGAGATGCTGACGGTGGACCCGGCGGGCATCATCGATGCGCTGGGCCTAAAGCAGAAGCTGACGCCGTCGCGCAACAATGGCTTCCTCAACATCTTTTGCCTGATGCAGCAGAAATCCCACGACCTGCTGGGCGGGGTGGGTCCCAGGCAGCTGGATGTCCGAGTGTGTGCCACCTGGTTGTGCTGGTCATGGTCAGGTAGCATGCGCCGTCTGCAATGCTCTGGCACGCAGTAGCTGGGAAGGCTGGTACCGTTTGGTGTTGAGCCCTTAGCCTTGCTGCGATTGCAGAGCGGAGGACCTGCTCAGGCCACGGCAGCAGCGGCGCCAGCACAGGCCGCAGGACAGGCAGCAGTGCCAGAGGCACAGCTGTCATCAGATGCGGCGCCCATTGCCGCTGCCAGCAACGGCGCAGCGGCGGCCCCCGCGGACAGCGCCCCCGCCGGCAATGGGGCAGCAGAGCCGGCAGCGGCGCCAGACAGCGCCACGCCCGTGCAGGACAGCATGAGGCGCAAGCTGCAGCGGGCGCTTGATCCCACCAGGTGCGAGCACGAGGCTGTGCTGCTACCTGATACCTCATATCTGCAGAGACCAGCCACCCTTGAATGGCAGAATGCTCACACGCTGCTGCGAGGCGTCCATGGGTCCGTGCACAGCTCGTACTTGCATATGTTTCGATGCTGCAAAAGGACGCGCGAGCCGGAACCTCAGCCCTTGGGTGTGCACTGCAGTTTGGACATCGCGGACGAGTCCAGCCAGCATGCGGGCCATGTGGGCTCGCGCATGAAGGCGGGCTACAGCGGTGAAACACACTTCAACGTGAAGATCGTGGCAAACGCCTTCGAGGGGCTCAACACCGTCAAGCGGCACCGCACAGTCTATGGGGTGCTGAACTCTTTGCTGTCCCGTTGGTGCTGTTGTGCACGTGCACGTGGCTGGTCTCTAGTTGCTTGACTTGTCATGCTGGGGCTGCTGCAGTGAGCAAGGCGCGTCGCCTTTCAGAGCGCAGGGCTGCTGCCGTTGCATTCCTGTATCAGCATTGCGGACCCTGCACTACATGCGCTAGCTGACTTCTGTTGGCTTTCGCACTGCAGCTGCTGCAAGAGGAGCTCAAGGGGACGGTGCACGCTCTGTCGCTGTCCACGATGACGCCAGAGGAGGAGATGGAGGCACTTTCGCGCGGAGATGTCTAAGCTGCGCAGCTGGCGTCTGGACATGGATCTCGATGCGGGCCTGATGGGTGCTTTTGGCGCAAACAGGGCGGAAATGCATCATGGGATCTTGTAAAATCCAGTTTTAAGGCTTGTCATATGCGGGGCGCACTATTTCCAATGCGGGGGCGGCCTTGATCTCTACTATTTTAATTCATTTAATTGAATTCAAGTATTACGGTACAAGTGGCTGCACTGTCGAATGCGAGAATTAAGCGAGAGCGCCAGGCGTGGCTCAGGAGGCTCAGGTGAAAAGCACGGCTTCACGACCGTGGTGACAGAAGCTTCCACCTTTGCCCTCGCCCTTCATGGTAAACTGGGCTTGGAATTGGCGGCGCGAAAGCCAGCTTCTTCTACAGTCACCCGCACCGCAGCGCTGCTGGCTATAGCTAGCCGTCAGCCACTACAGCTGAGTGCACTGCCATTGCTAAACAGGTCGTCGGAGGCCAGGCTCCCCGCACGACAGCATTCCTGCATGCATAGGACGTCGAGTCTTAAAAATGCAGGAGCTGGGTAACGACATGGCAGCACACGAGGGGACAGTGCTGTCCCCTTGGGCGAGAACGGTGTTCGTAAAACATGACCGAGACGAGATCAGAGCCCCAGGCCGTGTCACGAATGGCAGTGTCACTCCTAGACGCATCTGCAGATCATGATCTGCAGGACTGCCTTGGTGGCTGCCGGCTCAGAGATGGCGGGCTGCCAGCCGCCCTCGATGGGAGGCTGACAAACGATCATGCCGTGTGCAACACCGCAACACAACCAGCAGGCTACCCCGCAGGCGCCTTGGCAGCGGTGGCCACGCTTACTGGATGCTGGCCAGGCTGTTGTGCTGTGCGAGGATGCAAGGGCGTTGGCGAGGCTGCCGCACCAAGGGTGCCAGAGCCGCAGGGGGTTGCGCAGTGGCCTGCGGCGTAGGGGCATGGCGCCGAACTGCGGCGCTGGAGCAACGGCAGCTGTCAGTTGGAAATTTCACCTTGGGTAAAGAAGAAAGCAATGCTAGGCTACAAGCGATGCAATGTGCTGCAAGCATGCTGGAGGTCGGGGTACAATCAGGCACAAAAGCATTGCAGTTGCGCCTTATGCAACCCACCCATTACAGCGCCGCACCATGACGCCGCCGGCACGCCCATGCCGCGGCTCACTGGCTGCTCCATTCCTGGCCCTCCGGCGTCTGCCGCCAAGTCGCGACCCATTGTTTGAACTCCGCCTCCATGCAGCCACACGTCTTGCATAGCCTGGTTGGCGATACCCGCAGGTAGCTGAGCGTGGACCCGAGCTGCCTGTCGCGCGCCTGCATGAAGAAGTGCGCGACGCGATGCGATCTGACAGCGAGTAGGTGATATACGCTGGAGACTGCACCAGGTCTGCCGCCGGCCCGCCCAAACCCGCAGAAGCAAGAAGTCAGCTTGCGCAGCCTACTGGGCAATGACAAATTGATATACGACATTTTCGGAACCTGGCTGCGGCGCATGTCAATCGCCTGATGCTGCGTGAGGCTGCACACGTCCTTTGAACGGCAATGATTGGTCTGCAATGTCGTGTTCGTGCTGGTCAGGATGCGCGGCTCTGTAGCCACCAAGTGGGCGACGTCCTCTGGCATCCAACCGAGGCCACGGCACCACTCCAGAAAAGCTGACACACGCTGCTCGATGCCGGTTGCCGGGTTCCTCGGCAAGACCGGCTGAAAGCCAAGCACACGCGCCAGCTGCTACAAATGAGGCCGAGGTTACGCCGCCATGCGTCCCGCCAGCTCCACACCCACCACCCATGGGTTGTGGCGCAACAGGCGGGCAGCTTTAGAGATGGACAGGCCCGCCTCCTGTCGCAGGAAGCCGGCAGCGTCGCGCAACTGCGCCGGGTTGCAAGCCAGGAACTGTGGCCACTTGCGCAGCGCCGCCGTCATGCTGACCGCCTGCATGCCGGGGTCGCTGGCGAGGACATCCATTAATTGCTGCACCCCCGCCGCCCCTATGGCGGAAACGAGAGGTTGCAAGGCTGCGCAGCATTGAACCAAATGTGCTAACCAGCTGAATTCGTCAGCGCCCCTGTTGCGCTCTGCGGGGGAGCGGTCAGCTCTGGGGATAGGGTTTTGCACACCCCACGCCCCCTGTGCGTTCTTCTTCTGCTTCTTTGGTGTCCTTCCGTCCTTCAGATGCAGCATTGAAGCAGCACTGATTGGTCCAGATCCGCCGTTTGCAAGGGACGTTGCTGGCGCTGCAATACACGAAGTTGCTTGCTCTACCATCGGCATGCACCGCGGCTAGTCAGCGGTCTGGGAAGCAGTGACGAAGTAAATTCATTCCATTCAAAAAGTTTGGCAAACATTGATGCAATCTAAATGATCGCATTGTCTGCAGTGTCATCATTGATTCTTGGCCCCACCCACCACCTCTGCGACATGCTTTGACACGAGGAGGCAGCCCAGCTTACTCACTGACGGGAGCCTGCAGACCAATGCACCACCAGACAGGGCCATGCCCAGGCACCCTCCGCGTTCCGCAACACGTAGCTGCAGGCCGTAACACCGCTGTTCGGCCTGCGGCGCAGCGGCATCGAGCCTGCAGACAGTGGCATCCGCCTCTTCGGGACATCGCTGCTCGTCAGCACAGCTTCAGCGGCGAGGTAGCACACGAATCGACCCCGCACACCCAGCCAGGCGGTGACCTCAGTCATGACAGCCGCCGTGACGCCGTGGGCTGGGGGACGCTGCTGCGGCGGCGAGGCAGCTTTGCCTGCGAGGCGACAGCGGCGGCAGCGGCACCCTTCGACAACACCGAAGGTCGCGCTGCCACCGGCGACGCTCCAGCAGACCGCGACACGTCAGCAGGCGAAGGGGCAGCGGCCAGCAGGCCGGCCGGCGCTGCAGCGCGGCAACGACGGCCGCGGCGCAAGCGGCTGCAGCGCAACGCCCTGGCTGCCTGCAAGAGCCTCTGGCGGTCCCAGACCTCGTCGTGGCGACGTTTACGAAAGGTGCACAACTCGCTGTTTGGGAAACGCTCGCTACGAGGGCACGATGCGCCAGCTACAGCAATTCCTGCAGAACGCTAGGGCATGTGTGCACGAGGAGTCTTGCTCTAGCCTCCACCATGACCCTGGCGCTTGATGCGCACCTCACAGCCATTCGCATCCCACCAATGACAGCGCTCCCACCCACGGCGCCGAAGCTTTGCAGATGCTTCCAAAGCCTCAATGATTCGGTCGACATCTGGTTTGGTCAACATGCGCTCCATCCCCCTCCGCGCAGGAGAAACGGCTGCTGCAGGTTCCCTGGGGCAGTGAGACCATCGTGCAGGTCATGTTCCTCTGGGTGCTGGCCTTCTGCTTCCTGGGCTGCTGTGTCATGCCCGTGGGCCTGGAGCTGCTGGGCCTGGACCGTGCTGACCTCACCCCGCGGCTGGAGGCGCGCCTGCTGCCCCGCCCTCTTGCAATTTCCTGTGCTGTGGGCGCATGCCATACGCTGCCCTGGCGCAAACCGGCTTCCTCTCTCACAGCAAATGCCGCTTGTTTCCCCCTCAGCAGCATCGTCCGCCTCGACTCTTGGTCGTCGTCAGGCGGCGCCATGTCGTGTCTACCGGTGGGGTTGCCAGCCGAGCATTTAAGTCACGGCTCAAGTCCCCCGGCAGACACAGCATGTCATCAAGCGACAGCCCGCCAGCGTTCGTTGCAACAACTTTTATGGTTGCCAGGTTCCCAAGCGGCACATCTCACATTCTGTGGGGTGTCCACCGCAGGCGTTGTCCCACCTGGCGCTGGACGCACTGCAGATGGGTGCCACGCTGGCCATCCTGTGGGTGTGCCTGCGGACGCACCGTGGGCATCTCCGCGAGGACGGCTGGTTCCGGCTGGCGCTGCGGCCGCCCGCCAAGTGGCTGGTGCGCCGGCGTTGATAGAGGGAGATGCGCACGGCGACGCTTGCACCGTCCGTGCGGACATGCAACGTGTCGTTGCTCTGCATTGACATGACTTTGGAATCTTTTCAGTTCACTGAAAAGACAGGAACTGACCCCTGGCACTCTGTGCATTTTACAGGTGCCCACCGCCATTGCGTGCCTGTCCTTTCCAGCGATCAATGCACTCAGTGCGGTCAGTCAGGTGAGGGCTGTCTGGTCCCATGGAGCAGGGCTTCAATCAGTGATTTCCTGACTCGCTCCTGGGGTCTTCAAAGCTCAAGCTTGCCCAATGCCTATGATCGTTGCAGGCACTCTTTCCAGCGAACAGCTGGTCAGCAACCAGCCTGGAGCACTCGCTCGGCAGCGGCGACCTGGTGGGTGCTTCCAACCTCCGCTGCAGAATGAGCACCCACAGCGCTTTTGTATTCGTCGCTCGTGCATCATCCCCGTTGGCCTGTCTTCAAGGCTTCAGGCGGATCTACAAACCATGAGAAACCCTTGTGCCACCCTGCAGGCAACGAACCTGATGTATTTTGTCATGGTGGGGGTGTGCGCCCCCGTGTGGGAGGAGGCCCTCTTCCGCGGCTTCCTGCTTCCCAGCCTCGGCCGCCGGCTGCCGGTGCCCGCCGCCATTGCCGCCTCCGCATGCATATTCGCGCTGGCGCACTTGCACGGTGGGGCCCTTGGCCCTCATAGCTCCCAGCATCGCCCTCCTGTTGCCTTCCAGCTGGGCATCTTGGAAACCACACCCTCCGCCTGGATGTGCACCGTGCCTCGTGAACCAGGAGGAGKAGGAGGGGGGGGGGTTCCTGGACTGGAAACTTGGTGCACATGACTTGCGCCAGATGGCGACTGCGGTCAATCACGCCGGGTTGTGGCTCCTTGCACGCTTGCTCTCGCTCACCCTCGCCATGCAGATGTCGTGACCTAAGTCTGCCCCACCTCCCGCAGGCTTCCAGTTCATGCCACTGCTGGTGCTGGGAGGACTGCTGGGCCTGCTGTTTGTGCACACGCGGAACCTGCTGGCGCCGATGCTGCTGCACAGCTGCTGGAACCTGTTCATTTTTTATGAGATCACCAAGGGTGCCGCCATCGTTGCCTTGTGATGCGCCAGCCTCCTGCCTGCGGACAAGGTGCTCCACGCAGGGGGTGCTTCCCTTGGACATTTAGCAATGGCAAAAGTTACTGTGAAATCTCAGCATCTGCTGGACTGGTTCGGCCCATAGCACAGCATGATCCGATTGCGACGTAAAGCGCTGTAAGGAGCTGTTGGTTTTGTGTGGGGGTTTTGAGCCAACAAACCCTGAAGCTGAGTCATGCCGAGGCGAGGTCATCAAGGCGATCTGTCTGGGACGTCGTTCAGCCTCGCTCTTGTCGACTTCTGCTGTTTCCACTGTTGAAAGAGGTCACACCTTTCCAGACTCAAGCTGATGCGACCATCTCAAGTCAGCGGCGGGATATCTGGCGGGCAAACAAACAGCGCGGGGCTTGACCCCCCAGTGTCCTGACCTTATCAGCTGTTATACCGCAAGCTCCAAGATGAGCTCGCCCAGCAGCGCCCCGGGCTCAGGCGCCAGCAGCAAGGCAGCGCGCACGGACGATCCTGCTCGGCTTGAAAAGTTGCCAGCGGGAGTTCTGAGCAAGATTCTGGCTCATCCTCAAGCAGACTTGTCCCTCCAAGACAAGCTCAACGTCGAGGCCTGCTGCAAGGCGCTGCGAAAGGCGCTGCCTTGCGATGTGGCCGGTCTGTGGGAGACCGTGGCCCTTCCGCCAGCTGGCGAGGCCATGTCGAGGGGCGTGACCCAGCAGGCGTTGCAAGGCCAATTGGCTTCGGACGATCTGAGCAAGTGGCCCATGCTGCAGTGGGTCGCGCGCCGTGCTGCAGGTGACAGGCTGAGTGGGTGGCACAATGCCAATGTGAACTAGAGGACGGTCTCTCCAGCTGCCTGACAACTCCGTGCAATGGTTTTGAAAGGGCTGGACGACAGAACACTCTGGAAACAAACTGTGGCGCAGGCATCAAGACGCTCAAGCTGTGCATCGAGCTGGAGGCCGCGCAGGGCATGGGCCAACCGCTGCAGCCAGGCCGCTCGCTGCTGCAGCGTGGCCTGCCCGCCCTCATCGAGTCTCTGTCCACCAGCCAGCGCACCAAGCCCGAGAACGAGCGCACCAAGCTGCAGCTGACGTTTTCCGGCTTCGACCCCTTCTTTGCCGGCCAGGTCGGCAGCGCAAAGGTGCCCAGTCTGCTCAGCATGGACAGCGCCGCGATGCGGGGCCTGCGCCGCAAGCTGGCGCCGCACCTGGACGGCTTTTCCATCGAGTCCAGCAAGCATTATAAATTCACCAAGCGGTGCTTCGAGGTGATTTGGTCATTTGGCGATTTGGTGAGGCGCTACTGCCTGCAAGACTGCAAGACTTACAGGTGCCGCCTCGATCCAAGCATCGAACATCTGAGTCTCGACATCCCAAGGCCTCATCTCAACTTCTGCTGAGTCCATACCGGACCACTGACGCCTATGTCCTTGCCGCAGGTGGTGTGCGAGTTCGGGAGCCTGCGCAGCCTGGCGCTGGACGATTCCTCCGACTCCGAGCGTATCGAATTATGGCGCCGCTTGGGACCCCCCTTCTACAATGCGTCTGGATTCCACAGCGTCTACGCTCCGGTGTCACGCCTGACTGCTCTGGAGGCGCTGTCGCTGGCCAACTTTACCTGGCTGGACGACTTCTCGCCGCATCTCTTCGACCTGCCCAGGTAAATGAGGAATCACCAGTTGTTTTGATATGAGCACCACATCATACAGGAGCCACTCAGGTTGTTGGTGAGTACTTCCTAGTGCTCTAGGGTGTAGGATTTACGCCCGTGCTGTCAGGCGGAAAGTTCCAACATGGAGCCATTCATTCATCCCTCTCAATCCTCATCCCGGCAGCGGCGCAGGTGAGATACTCTATATGCCCGCTTGAATGCCGGTATGGCCAGCTGCTGTGGCACCATGAGTCATCACATGTTCCAGAATCGAGATAACTGAGCTGCATTTGAGTGGCAGTTCATTGATGGGACTGGAGTGATGCCTGCTGTGATGCAGGTTGGAGCGCCTGCACTTCTCAGGCTGCGCCATCACCTACATCCCACAGGACATGAGCCGCCTGGCCAAGCTGTCGCAGCTGCGGGTGGCTGACAGCCGAGAATTCTCGTGGCGCCAGGTGAAGATGCCCCGCCTGCCTGGTGTTGGACGCGTGTCTCGCATTTGACTACACTGCCAAGGCATGCAGCCTTCTTGCTGCATTTGTGCGAATGATGTCGATGCATCACAAAGCCACACCGCTTGTTGCCACGCTGGCGCCTAGCAGTTCCGTCACAGCTCTGTTGCCACCGCGCAGGTGCTGACCATTGAGGCGGGCGCCTTTTCAGGCCCGTCCCTGACAGATGTCCAGCTCATCTACGTCTCGGAGCTGGCGGCCGCCGACGCCGCCTACCCAAACCTGCGCAATCTCACGCTGCTGCGCAATGATCCGGCGGAGCACACCATGGGGGTCGGCGAGCCATTGGACCTGGGGCACGCCTTCCCTGGTGTCACACGCCTCAACCTGCGGTGGCAAGAGGAGGGCTTGGGCGACCTGACCGGCCTCAAGGTGCGGTTCTCAGAATCTTGAAGGAGCCTACAAGATGCCATCAAAACAATTTCAGGCATCGAAGCGGACCAGTCAACAGCTCTTTGTCGGTGCGGACGCTAAGGCTGCATGCTTCCGTGCTAGCTTCACGGCCTGTCTCGCCGCTGGAGCCGCCCGGTTCACAACCACATTGGTGTCACATGGTCTGCCTGATACAGCCGACAGGCAAGCAGCCTATCCATTATGACGAGCGCTTGTTCTGAAGACTCGTTCCTCCTGCCCCACAGGAGCTGGCGTTCCGGCAGCAGCCGTGCGGCTACGGTGCTGACGAGGGCGAGGTGCTGGGGAAGCTGACTGAGCTGACGAAGCTGGGCCTGGTGATTGACGAGATGGCGAGCGACCACATCCCGCCGACAGTGGCCGCCCTACCGCACCTGGAGGTGCTGCAGCTGGCCGGCAATGACGGCAACTGGAAGGTGACGATCTTCACGCGGCGGTGTTTTGCTGCTGGTGCAGTGCTCCAGCATGCTCGGGGTTTGATAGCGCCATGTGGTTCGGCAACGAGGCAGCTGCGCCGTCGCCTGGGCGTCATCAAGACTCTGCTGAACAGTGAGCAGTCAGGTGGGAGACCGCATCATTCAGTCTGTCTTAACCCTCACATTGGTATGTGTCGGCTGTCGCTCTGCAGGTGCTGCCATTTGGCATCTCACCGGACCCTGAGGCAGACGAGTATGGGTGCGTGCCTGCAACTGCGCCGGCTGCATTCCGGGAGCAATAAATTGTCATCGGCTCGTGACCGCCTTGCTTATCAGCACGGTCGACAACCACTTGCGCATGTCATAACCCTCTGTCACAAGGTGGCAAGACAGGGAGTGCGCAAGGCAAATGAATCCTGCCAGCTCCAATGCAGTGGCGCTCACGGCATGCATACCTGCCTGCTGCGCAGGGAGGGCGGGTACTTCGACGTGGACAGCCTCAAGTCCCTGGTCGCCAAGCTGCCCTGCATCCGGGAGGTGTGCCTGGAGGGCATGGCAGCCGTTTGCGCTGACAGGTACGCCGCTATGCTTGCAGCTGGGTGCCGGTTCGCAAATGTGCACACTATACACTCGCAGCTTGAAGAGGTAACAGAATGGGAAAGAACCGAGGTCCATGCAGACGTGTGCATGACGCCCTTGCTTCTGCCAGCCTGGTAAGCGTTCGATCGTCAGCATCAGTGTGTCTCTTGCCCGGCAGCCTGCGCACCGCCAGAGCCGTGCGGCGGCTGCGGGAGGACCTCAAGACCGCCGGCTGCAAGCTGACGCTGCCGCCGCCGGAGGATCACAGCTGCCTGACGATGGGCGGCGGGGCTGGGTGCCGCAACGGCTGCGCCATCCAGTAAAGGGATTCGTGTGCTGCTGCAGATGTGCTGAATAACCATCCTTACTCTGTACATGCTTTTGGTCGATGTTATTTTAGGGGGGAGATGCCTGAGGAGGAGACCAAGGCCCGCACTGGGAGTGATTTTTCCGTAGCCTTTCATCAAGCAGACCTCGATGTCTTGTGCACATGTGCTTGGAGCTGGTGAGCTCTTATCAGCCATGCAGCTCTTTATCGCTTCGCTTCCAGAGAGCTTTTGAAGCCTCCTTCATTTGAAGGGTTATGACTCAGTGTCATAATGGTACCGGTACACAACATTAACCCTGGCAAAGCTAGTCTGTTCCCAATATCATCCCACTGTTAACTTATCTCTCTACTCAAAGCCCGCCAGGGTTCCTGGTCCACAAATGTCATGCACTCAACTTCGTGCACCCTCCTCCAAGCACACAACTACTCAGCGCCTGCCGCCCTGGCAACCTAGCGCGGCTGCTGGCCGCCCGCCAGCACCCGCAGCAGCCGCTGGAACGGCGGTGCCCGCCCCTCGCGGCCCCCCAGCCGCTGGCGCATCTCAGCCTCCGGAATACGCTTCGCCTCTGCGAACCAGGAGGAATCCGAAGACAGTGCCGCCGCCGCGATGGCGCCACCGGCAGCCAGAGCTGCTGCCGCAGTCGAGATATCGTTCCAGCGGTCCTCCACCGCGTCCACCAGCTCTGCCATGTCCTCGTCTGATGTGGTGTCCAGCGGCCGCTGCAGGTCGACTGCCACACGGAATCCCAGCTGCAGCGCCGCTGCTACCAGCTGCAGGGCCGTCCCGCTCAGCGGTTGCGCCGGCGACGGCTGCGCCGCGGGTGGGGCAGTAGCGGCAACTGCGTGTGTCGCAGCCGCAAGGGCGCCGGCCACCATGGTCAGCCTGGAGGGAGCACACCGAGTCCTGTGTCAGATGGGTGATTGCAGAATCAGCTCAGGAGACGCACGTGGCTTGCTTGCTGCGCCGTTCCGCGACGTGTGCACTGGACACAACATCGTGTGAGGCTCTTGCCCGGCCAAGCCCCAGTGGCCTCGCGCATTGACATGCTGCATGCGATGCAAGCATCCAGCTTCAGGGATCTCGTGCGCAGCAAGCAGGCCAGCTGCTCGCCGTGCAGGAGGGATGCAGGCAGGGACCGCCTGGCAGGATTGTGGCGCCTCGCTTGCCTGACGTCGTCCGAGTCGACTGCAGGACCATCGGCGACGCCGGCACCGGGCGCCTGCCGGCCAGCCCACCAGTCACTGATCGCGGAGGCAGCGTCGGTCAGCGCCCGCAGCTGCTCAGCGCCGCCAGTCCTGGACAGCCACCGCGGCGGCGGCCGATTTCCGGGCACCTCGGCAAACACGCCAGCATTTCTGCAGGCCAAGAAGTTGCAGCAGGTGCGATGACTCGTCACAGGCGCTGCACGTTCCACAGAAGCAGGCCATGCTTTCGCCACATGGCTCAGGTTTGGGGTCTGCAGGTTCAGCCATGGTGCAGCGGCAACAAGGACAGATTCAGAGAAGATGCCCCGAGAATTTGCCTTCGGCATATGCTCCAGACATGTGGTCAAAGGCTGCAATGCACATGTACGGGCCAGATTTCCAGTGGCATTGACGCACCTGGGGTTCTGGGGCGACACCGGGTGCAGCAGCAGGGCACACAGGTCGGTCAGCGCGGCGCGGGTGTAGCGGCTGTCTTCCTCGTCTGCCTCGGCGCCGCCAGCCGAGCCGGCCGCCTCTGCCGCCGCACGTGCCAGGGAGACGACCACCTGCAGGGAGACAGGAGAGGTGGGACGAGTGCCTTGGAGCCACTGGATGAGTGCCTTGGAGCCACTGCTTCCGAGACAGCAGTGAGGGCCGCGGCGCCGCCGCGAGCTGCAGGACGTTGGTCCCTCCCTGCCTGTTTTGGCACACTGCAGTGAAGCACTCGTCAATGCTCCGTTGATACTACTGAGGGAGGGGCTGCTGCATGGGCTGCCCTGGTCGAGGACATCTGTGGGTGCCGTCCTGCATTCTGACCGATCAGCAGGAGCGCCTTGCAGGGCCTGCGCACCTGCGGCTGCTCGATGGCGGCCAGCCAGGCGTCCGTCTCGGCGCTGGCGCCCGTCGCAACGGCCTCCTCGGCGGCTCCAAGCCCCGTGGCCTGCTTCAGCAGCGGCAGCAGGAAGGCGGCGGCCGCAACGGCGCCGCCGGGCCCAGCGCCGCCCGTCACGCGCAGCAGCGCCGGCAGCAGCGCCCGGACGCGCCTGGCATGCGCCTGAGGCAGGTCCGCCAGGTAGCTGCGGGCATGGCACCAAAGCCGGAGGTTTGTCAGGTCTCCGGGTCTCCAGGGTTTGGCATGTGGCTGTGCACGATGGCCTGGACGTGCCTGCAGGCATGCGTCACCCCTGCACACGGTTCAAGGGCCTGATCTCACGGAAGCATGGCGGCAGGGCTGAGGAGCCCGCAGCCCGGGCGTCCGCCGGCACCCCGCCAAGCACCGCGCCTCTGTCCACTGCTGGCCCTCCAGCTGCTTCGAGGGTATGGGTGCTCGTCCGCCGCGCACCTGGCGAGGGCGCGCAGGGCGGCCAGGACCAGGGGCCCATCGTCCAGGCCGCCGGGCGCGAGCGCCTGCTCCAGGAACTGCAGCACCGCCTCGAAGGCGCCGTCCAGCGTTTCCAGCGCGCGGCCCGCCACCCTGCAGCGGAAAAGGGCGGCGGCACGCCTTGCAGACTGTGTGCGAAGTGCGGACGGTGAGCACGACTGCACGGAAGCAGGCGCCCGCCGTTGGCCCGCAGGCAGTGCAGCAGCAACGGCCGGCTGTCCGGCGTGTGCGGCAGGCATGGCACCACCCACCGGCGGGGCGCGCTGACCCCAGCAGAGGGGGGTTGGGTTGGGGGTGTGGGGGCGGCGGCGGGGGCATGAGCCGTGACGACGGGCATCTTGTAGGCGCCCGGATTGGCAAATGTCAACTGGCGGCGCGCGTGTTGTGTCTGCGCAAGCCCCTCATGAAGCGCACCGGGAGTCCAGGAGGACGCCTCCCTCGTCGGAGTCGGCAGCCAGCAGCTCCACTGCCGCCTCAAGCAGCCGGAAGCAGGAAGGCAGCAGCCGCTCTGCCGTCTGCTGCACCGACGCGCCTGCGCAGGCACACCAGGCTTGTCAGGAGGTGCGCACAGAAAGCCTGGGGGTGATCTGAAAGCGTCCAGAGTCCGATGCGAGTTTGGCCGGCAGGGCACTACACAGCTGCCAATGAGTGCTGCCCTCTTGGCCCAGGCCGCAGCCAGCGGCATCCATGGTGGCGGCTCCAAAACACGACGTCACGTCGGATTCGCCAGGTCCCCCATGGCACTACTAACGACGCCCACCGGCGCTTGACTTCCAGGTTCTGATGGAGCTGGGTATGTTAGCCGGGGTATGAACGTTGCATGACTACTGCCACAAGTGCCAAGACGTAACCTCAGTTACACCGCCAGAAATTTATTCCATAGGCGTGCTCGAAATCTGCCCGGATGCAAGCAAAACCCGGCATAGGGGGGTGAAAGCCTTGGCACGAGATCAGGCGCCGCGCACCTGACGGCGGCCGCTTTGGCGGAGCGTCCTCGCCCTCAAGCGGCTCAGCCGCACGCAGGGAATCCATGAGCATCACCTTCGTCTCGATGGCCACCAGCTCTGCCGTGAGCTGATAGAATGCGCCGCGTGGGTCGGCCTGAGGAATGCGATTTAACTTCAGGCGCTGGCGCACGCTCGTGTTTGGGAACAGAGGACCATGGAGCAAACTCGCACCAGAAACCTGCACCGGTGCAGATATGTGAAAGCCCAAACTGCAGCACCATACCGCTGTGGTTACGACAAAGCACTGCATCACCTCTGATTCGCCGGCCGGGCCGGCAAGCCATGCGGGTCCTGCCAGGTCGACGGCCGCCGCTGCCAGCGCCAGTGCCGCCTGCTTCGTGGCCGGCGGCGCGCGTGCCCGCAGCACGGAGGCGACGCCGCGCCGCAGGTCTCCCAGCCAGCCGCCGGAAGAAGTGGCGCTCCCAGCCAGCAGCCGCGCCAGGTCGCTGCCCTGCACAGATGACGCACCAGTTGCAGTGCATGCAGGACGACCTAGAAGGTTTATACAAATGACAGGCAACCCCAAGCTGTAGATCGCCTATGTCACAGCCTGGACATCAGCGCGCCAGGCGCGGGGGCTGTGTACGGTGCACCTCCGGCGCCGGCAGCAGGAGGAGCAGCGCGTGCAGCACGTCCAGCTGCACCGCCGCTGCATCGTCCTTCACTGACGCCGGCGGCTGTGCCTCAGCAGCTGCTGAGGCATCCGCCGTCGCGCCTCCAGGTGGCCACGCTGCGGCTGACGCTTCATCCTGGGCAGCAGCAGGCGCTGCCGCAGGCTGGGCATCGCCTGCTGCCGGCTGCTGGGGTTTGCCTACAGGCGCGGCATGCATCGCCGCGGCATCCAGCAGCGAGCGCATCGAAATGGTTGACTGGTCGCCAACGGGCTCAGCAGATGACGCTGAGACTGCAACTGGCTGCGGTTGTGCCTGCGGCTGCGGCGGTTGAGCCAGGAGTTCTGCCAGCGGCGGCACGGCAGATGCGAGCACCTCGCCTTGCTCTGCAGCAGCACAATCACTGCTCTGAAGCGGAGTTTGCCGCAGCAACGCCACTGGTCACACAGAGACACCACCTAGGCGCCATGGAGTTGTCTTTCAAGCAAGCCAGGTAACAAGCCGCATAGGCTTGACACAGCCGCAGTGCTTGTTCTCCAAGCACGCGCCCCCACCTGACACCACCTCGAGTCGAGAAGGCCCCTGCAGCAGCACGCTCAGGAAGCTGACCGCCAATGGCACCAGCTCCGCGTGATGCACCGCATCCTGCCGAGCAAGACATATAGGCCAGCCTGGTTTTCGTGTTCACCACAAATGCCGGATGGCTGCTGCTCAAGCTTGCAGCAGGTGCCGGGCAGGCACCAAACCCCCACAGGAGGCCTGCATGTGCAGCAGCGGCAGTCTCACAGCAGCACTTGCAGCAGCAGCGCATGCGTGCAGCCGCACCTGCTGCGCCAGACTGCAGCGCCACCGGGTGGCGGAACCCCACGAGATGCAGAAGCATGCAGCGCCAATCCTGTCCTCTCGTTGAGTTCATCCGACATGCACTGTGATGTCAATGACCTCCAGGCCCACCTGCAGCGCCGTGGCGGCGGCGCCGACGGCGCCCGACTGCAGCGCCACCAGGCGGCCCTCCTCCGAGGCAACGGCAATGGCTGCCAGCGCCTCCAGGGCGTCGTGGCATGCACCGACCTCCGCGGCAGGCGCCCCGTCGCGGTCGAAGCCGCCAGAGCCGCCGCCGCCGCCGCCGGGCCTCAGGACCGCCTCCACGCCCGAATTGCGCAGCACCTGCACGTTTGAGCAGTCCCCCTCTACTGAGGTTCGCTTCATGTACATTTGTGTCTTCCCATGCCCATGAGCCGTAGCTGTGCAATGGCACTGCCACATGGATGCTATGTCTTGCTGTCAAGTTGCCTGCAGGTTCCAGATGGAGTGATTTACTGGCGGCCATAGTGTCAGGCGCGACTACCTACCCACCTTGAGCAGCAGCGGAACATTTTGGATGAGGTCCTGTGACTGCGCCAGCTCCGGCACGCGCGAGAAGCCAGCCAGCACCGCCAGCCCCAGCCCCGCCGACGCCGCACGCACCTCGTGCTGCTCCTCCGACACCGGCGCGCCCTGCAGAGTGTGCCGAAGCTTCTTGAGCACTGCGACATGGCTGTGATACAGAGCGGCTGCAAAACCGCAAGCTCTCAAATGCAGCTCGCTGTGATTCATACGTGTCTTCTGCGTTCCCACCTGAGACTGCGAGGCGCTCAGCGTCAGCAGTAGCCGGTTGATGAACGTGATGCCGACGGCGTCATGCACCGCCTTGACGGCGGCCGCATCGCCTGCCGGCAGAAGCTTTGTGACCAGCAGCAGGCCTGTAAACCTGTAGGCAGTTCGATTCGCCTGTGAGACAGTCAATAGCTGTCAACATTGCATGCAAAATCGAGCATTTGCATCCATAAGAGCGGCGCGTGTGGGGATGGGCGCACTTCTTTTCATCGACCGGGCTGCGCAAAAGGTCCAGCAGCTCGTCCATGATATTTGAAAACACTTGCAGCTAGCGGATGTGATTGTAAATGCCCGGTTGAACGCCGTGCAGCGTGCAGGCATGCCAGATTGCCAGGAAGTCACAAGTCAGGGCATGCTAGATTTCCCACTCGAAGGACCGTCGCGCACTGGGCTCTCAGCTGCAAGCGGATAGCGTTTTAATGTTCGCTCTGACGTGCAAGTGAAGCATCTGACCGACTGCGGTGCTGCACGCCGCTTTGCTGTCCTGTGATCGAGGGACAACCGAAGGCCTGTCGCAGCAACCTCCAGTTCACCATAGTTGCAGCGGTTCGCAAGATCAAAGAGATCACCCTCCGCTGCGCATTGGAGTTTCGGGTGCTCTTTGCTGCTTTTTAAGGCGAAGCAGCACGAGGTTTGGCACTTGTGGGTACAGCTGCGGCCGTAGGCTCTGACAACAGCGTTCGCCCACCATGGTGGACGCCACGCGGGCCATGTTGGACGAGGTGGGTCCTGCCACACACTGAAACACACCCTTGCCGACTGTCGCGGGCCGCGCGGCAGTGCCGCTCAGTCATGCAGCCAGCCGAAAGCTGCAACGTCTCTCACCTGTTGCACATGCGAAAGTGAACTCCGCATGTTATCCCCTCTGCAGCTCATGGGCAAGGAGCGGAACGTGCCATTGGCGGAGCGCAATGACAAGCCGCTGCGCTTTGATGACCGGGACGTCTGCAAATACAACCTGGCTGGCCTGTGCCCCTTCGACACCCTCTTTGCAAACACCAAGTCGTACCTCGGTGGGTCCTCTTCGTGCCAGCGTGGTATACAGCCGCCAACGGTGCCTGCGTCACATGTCTGGCTTTGCACATGCATCATCTTGTGAAAGTGTCTGCCCGCATGTGATACCGCCATTAGAAGCCGTCGTGCTGCTGTCACGGCCAGGTCCCTGCAAGTACGAGATGCACGACGACAAGCTGGGCTGGGAGGCGCTGCAAGCGGAGTGGGACGCCCTGCCCGAGCACGAGAAGGAAAGGTGAGCTGCCGCCGGTTCACGATGTCGGCCACCATCGCCTGAAGGCGCCGCTGAGCGCCGCCAGCCTTGCTGCTGCCGTCTGCCGGCGCCAACGCCAAATCAAATTCGTGCCAATGATGATTCGCAAACCCTGGCCGCTCAGGTACGGCTACGAGCGGCGGCTAATGGCCGAGCTGGAGACTCTGGTGCGGGAGATGGACCGCAAGATCGAGCACCAGAAGGAGCGCGCCAGCAAGGAGTCGGCGCCGCGCCCGCTGTCCGCAGACGACCGCGCCAAGCTGGACGACATCTTGGCGCGCCAGAAGGGTGGGGGCTCCCTTGTCGACAAGCCTCCCCTGCTAACCTTTGCGTCGCGCGCCCTTGCCATGGCTGCCTGACTTGGTCCTTGTGCCCCCGGCCGCCAATCTTCCCGGCCACATGCAGCCTCGGGTGTCCATAAATGCGGCACCTGCAAGCGCGCCCAGCCACACATGGGATGCCAGAACGGGCTGCGCACACTGGGCAATGGCTACTGGGCTCAATTGCTGGGCGCCGATTCGCTCGGCGCCATCAACTCCAGATCGGCCGGCTGGACTGGCCTGCGATCCTCCAGGCAGCCGACAGTGCTGATGACCATCTGTGCTCTCCTGCAGATGAGATGCTTCTGCGGCAGGCGCATGTGCCGGATGCGGCCGCGGCCGCGGCGCACTCTCTGAGCGACTTGGGGCACCTCATCTCTCAGTGAAAGGTGGCACATCATTCGCTGCAACTCACTGATCCATACATATTGCAGCAGGGCCATTGCGGCGGGGCGAGCGGGAGGCGGCGAGGTGTGCGGTCTCACTTCACCGAACCTGGAACGGCGGTGGCTCATCTTGTGACAAACTGAAACATTCAATATTGGTCTGGAGAGCGACGACATCACCTCTACAAGAGCAAGGATCGCAACACTGAAGCCAGCCTGCAGGCAACTGCGAGCAGGTTGCCACCATGCGACAGGCGCGGGGACAACACAGCCCGACCGAGCAAGCGATGCAAGTCGGGTATACAGGCCAGGGGCACACGACGAGCAAGTGCATCGGGAACATCTTGCTAGCGATTTGCACGGGGCAGCCCTCAAGCTTGCTCTCACCGCCGCCGGATGCTGCAAGGCCGAGCTCTGCGCTCTTGCTGCGGGGCTCGAGAAGAGCAGCTGACGTGGGTGATTGACCGGAGTCTTCTAGCGGCCTCCATCCGTGTTGGGTGCTGAGCTGTGACATGAGGTGCTGCAGGGCCGGCAGAGAGCAGCGGGCGGCCAACAGAGTTCCATGGAGCATGGAGCCACTGGAGTTCCCATTCTCAGGCGCTGCTCTTCCGGCGTGCGTGCTTGTTTTTCAAACCTCCAATTCGGTCGAGACGGCGAGAAGGCAGCGGATGTGGGTGTGGTGGCCGCCAGCTTCGCGCCGGCCGCCAGCGGTGCCGCATCCTCTCTGCCCGCCATACTGCTGACATGCAGCGCTCGGTCCTGCGGCAGGGCTGGTGGAGAACAGCGAGAGGGTGGCGGAGGCGGGCGAGGTGGACGCCAGCATGGCGCTTGCGGCGCAGGCGGAGGAGCTCCGCAAGGAGCACGACAAGCTGCACGCGGCGATGACGCAGCCGGCGCGCGTCATGAGCGTGTGCGAGGTGTGCGGCGTCTTCATCAACGCCACCGATGGCCAGCTGGGCGGCCGCAAGGTGGGTGCTCCCAAACACGCTGTTAAAAGGTTCTGATCAGCTGTTTGAACGCGGCAGCTTCTCCATTGGCTGGGCGTCCAGACCCGGGGCCTGGCAGAAGACAGCTGCGCTCGTGTGGAAGCCTGCTGCGAGCGGGTGGTTGAGGCAAGGCTGCTGGTAGCTTCTCGTGCAGCTGCCGTGCGCAATTGTCAGCCGCGGCTGCAGCGGCAAACTGTGTGTGCGGCGTCCTGTTGTATATCTCCATGCTAGCGGGCTGCGGCTCGATGGGTTCATGCCCGCCTGTTGCACCCTCATGCGGCGTATCCATCGCCTCGCCCTGTATGCAGTAGCATGACGTACTAGCATGGCGCCAGCATGTCTAGGGATCAGGGCAACACGATCATCCTCATGCCGCCTCGTGCTATGCAGACCTGTGTCCCTCGAGTGAAAGC
The DNA here is from genome assembly GCA_033439295.1 of Deuterostichococcus epilithicus. NCBI lineage: Eukaryota > Viridiplantae > Chlorophyta > Trebouxiophyceae > Prasiolales > Stichococcaceae > Deuterostichococcus > Deuterostichococcus epilithicus. The sequence continues at coordinate 934,641 of JAVTLE010000005.1, read as the reverse complement.
ATGCCAACACATGTCCCAGATACTGCCCTCGTGCAGCCTCCCCCGTGTCACGCCTTTCGCGGCTTCTCCTGCTGAGCAGACTGTGCGAAGTCCCCCGTGATGCTACCGTGCACTTGGCTGGCACCGCACTCTCAACATGGTATGACACACTCTCAACATGCACCAAATCCGATGCTGAACTCGTTTTGCTCCGTGTTGCAGTCTGCGCAGGTCGCCGTGCAGGATGAGATAGTCCTGTCGGGCAAGCAGTACCAAGGCTGGCTGGCGATCCGCACAAAGCTTGACGAGCTGCGCAAGAAGTTTGCTGGCGCTCCGCGGGAGGGGCACTGGAGCGCCCGCGAGCGGGAGCCTGAGCGTGAGCGGCCAAGGTGGGCTGCAAAGGCCTGTCGCACCCTTCCTGTCACAGCCCGCAGTGCCGCATATTCAATACTTTGCTACTGATGAATCTTCAATCATCCAAGATTCATGCAGGTCATTGTTACCTGCCATCCAATTTGCCCAGCATCGGACGCCTGGATGTTATGTGGAATTGGATTCAATCAAATCGACGCCTTGGAGTGGCCAGCAGTCACAGCAGTCACCGCCGCCTCAGGACTGGCTGAGTGACGCAGTGAAGCTGCCGGAGCTTTTCTCTCTGCATTGCTGTGGCCACTGAGGTTGCACAGGCTGGCCGCTTTCAAAGGCAGTCTGCCATCCGTCACAAGCCCCATCACAGCCCGCCAGCAGCTGGGCCCGTCACCGTTTGCCCAGATCACAAGTCAGCGCCGGATTGCCTGCGGCGCAGGGAGCGGGAGCGGGATTCCCGGTCCGGCCACGAGTCCAGCAGCCAGCGCAGCAGCCGCGAGCACGACCGCAGCCGGGATCGCGATCGCGAGCGGGAGCGCTCACGGTATGCAGCCCTCTTCAACCCTTGACACATTTGACGGACAGGGACTGCCATGCCCTGCTCAGCGTGTGCAGGTGCTGCTTTTATGTGCAGCGCCTGGCGCCGGCAAGCATGCCAGCTGCCGTGGTTGTGTAAGCCGCGGGCTGGTCCCGTGAGGGCTGCTGCAGTGGGCAAGTGTTCTGGCGATCGAGCATTCGCCATCGTTCAGGACGTTCAACATGTGCCTTGTCTAGCATTTGCCACCGTGATGCGAGCTGGCGGCTTTCATCGCCGCAGGGATGGCGACAGGTCCCGTCACAGCGATTACTCTGGCTCACGGGACGAGCGGCGGCGGCGCGACCGGGAGCGGGAGAGGGCATACGACAACAGTCGGTCAGGGCGGTACTGACCTGCTGCGGCTGTCGTTTGGTGGCAGAGCGCTTCACTGTCAGGTGCTTGCTTATCAAAGCTGGGTCAGTGAAGAAATTCGTCATGGGCGCTAATGTTGCTCTTGGGCTCGTGGATGACCTGAGGCGGCTGTTTAAAGCTGCACACTTTCTGGGACGGACAGTTCTGAGAGTTGAGTTGGAGTCGGACGGCAAGGTTCGAGCTGTTCTAGGGATGTTCATCGGCAAAGGCATCGACCGCTGTTTTTGCCGAGGTGATCGTATCAGGGAGCCCGGAACTGCTGGGCGTGATGAAAAGCATTGTGCATCATGACACTCCTAGCGTTTGCAGTGTAGCATCCTTTACCGAAACAATTGTGCGACTTCTCAACATAGGTTCTACTTTCGCTCCCAATATGTCGTCAAGACATGCTGTTGCCCCTGACAGCAGATCCCCAAGCCGTAATTTGCGGGCATGCAACCCTGCTCGGCAATGTCAGTCGCACTCAATAGAGCCAGTGCGAGGAAAATAAACTGGACATTGGAGTTGGTCACTGCGCCACCGCCAGCGGCCGCGTGCTGGTCTCGGCGGCGCGTAGATAGTATAGCAGCGGCTGGTCGCAGACCAGGTTCCTGATTTCCTGCTTCTCCACCCGGAAGCCGCGCATTGCCTCTTCTTCCGTCTGCATGGATTTGAGAATGCCATTTGTCACAAAAGCGCATGTCACAGCACACCTGTGCCGGTGGCCTTTGGACCACGACTGGGCGCCCCAGTTGCAAGTGGCGTGCCTCTGGCCGCCTCGGATTAGCCAGCGTCAAGTACCTACATGAAGCATCTGAAAGCATTGGTTTTGGGGTTTTGGGACTCCCAACACACGCGCCTGATTGCCGTCATCAAGCGGCCGCCACTGCCAGCCGGCATTCTTTACATGCAAACCGTCGATGACGACTTGGGCCTCGGCCGTGCCAGAGACACGCAGTGCGCCGTCCAGCTGCAGTGCCTGCAAGATTGATGATTGCCGTGTCATGCGCCCACACCGCTTATATGACGTTCACAGCTGCAGGCCGCACATTCCAGCGCCATTTTGTGCATCCCAGTTGAACCCCGCCTCAGCGAGCAGCCCTTGGGGCACTGTCATGCACGATGTATTGCAGCTACATGCGCTGGGCGATCGGGTACAGGAGACGGGCAATGAGCCGGACCGGCTGCTCCATGGCAACACTCGAAGGCAGCACGCCACGAGCCAGGCAACACCCTCAAAGGGCTCACCTTCAGCTCGACGTTGCCAATATCGATGACCAGCGTCGCCTGCGGCCCGATGCACACGCTCCCTGGGTCCGGCAGCCGCTCCCGCAGCTCCACCGCCGTCTGCGCATCCAGAGCAGGCCGCCTGTCAGGTTGCTCGTTGCGCAGCTTGCCGCTTTACTACGGTCACGGTGTGTGCGGTTTTAGTCGTGCACTGTGCCTCTGCGTTCCGCTCGTTCTTGCAAGTGTCATCGGCCTGCGCGGGTCCAATGACGCGCAAGCGCACGAGTGCCATGCCCGCCCACAGGCCATCCTTCCTCCCGCCTGCATTGCTGTGCGGGCCTTGCCTGAGCGAAGGCAGGCGTCCAGGAGACGCGCGGCCACAGGTTCACCCTCAGCCGGTTGAAAGCCGCCGGTGTGGGGTCCGCCACCCGCGCCCCTGCCGCCCGCAGCATCCTGCAACCAAGTGCGAGTCCGTGGGATGATGACGGTGGGGATCGCTGGCCCGACATGTGAAAGTCAGAAGCTGCTGTTGTAATCCAGGCAAGGGGGCGCATGGCGCAACTGATCGTCTGCAACTGCATAAGCCGTCTGGCGGTGTGCTGGAGGCGCGCCGCTCCTTCAACTGCCACCCGCCATCAGATGCAGGCCTCCTGTTAAGACCCTTCCTTTGCAGCTGTTCGTCCTGGCAATCACCTGCAGTTGGCGGCATACAGGTCCAGTTCCCCCGTGGTGGCGCTGTGGCTGGGCAGCCCGGCTTCCACCTTGGCTGCCGCGTCCGCCGCAGAGTTCTTCACTGGCGAGTACGCCGCCCACACCTGCGCAGGTCGGTAGGAGGTCGCCTGTTACATGTCTAAGCCACTGACACCGTCAGAGCATGCACCTGCCGGCATCTGGCGTGCAGGGGTGCAGTCCTGTGCATGCCGAGTGCATGTGATGCCCGGCTGGCACGGGACGCGAGGCGAGCGTTTGCAGCTTCTGTTTCGCGGGAACGCGCCTGGTTGATGACAGTAAAGCCGACCCTTGCATCCGCAGACAGCTCCTTCGGGTAGTCCTGTGCCACAACAGCCACACCGAGGTTGGGCAACACATCAAACCCTCTCCACGTTGGACCATGCCGTGCAGGCGCGGGCGCCGGGCCCGCGCCCGATGTCGCCAGCATCGGCGTTTGCGCTTCACATTGCACACGCTCACTGCCGGGCAGGAACAACAGGAGTGAGCAGCTGTGCTTTGTGATATCCTTGCAGCTTGTCGTATGACTCCTGAGGACCAAATTTAAATCATTCACCTGCATCATGCACTCCAGGCGCGTGGCGGATTTGAAGGCTGTGCGGCTGGCGTCCCTGTACTTGGGGTTGACAAACTCGGCTATCAAGCCGCTGCTCCTCTGCAGCTGTGCCACGTACGGCTCCAGCTTCAGCACCAGCTGGTTGATGTTGCCTGCAGCAGCATTGCACCGTGCGGAGGGCGTCACGAGGAGGATCGCGTCATAAGGAGAGTCAGCTGGCACCGAAGCGAGGGTCGACAGGGCTGCGAAGAATTGGGTGGTCCGCATGTATGTGTTCTCCGTCTGTGTTGGCGCCATTCTGAATCACCTCCGATCGCTGCAGTCATACCCAGCTGATTGCAAGCTGATTGCAAGCTGATTGCAACTGCCGCTGCCCCCGATGCCCTGTCTACAATATATTGCTTCAATGTCGGGTCGCTGCGCAAGCTTGCTGCACCCAGACGGCAAGACGCCGAGTGCAGGAGATGAGACCGACCTGGGAAGGGCGAGAAGCCGGTGTCATCGTTCACGTCCCCGTCGGCGTTGATGGTCGCGCGCAGCAGCGGGTCCAGCTGGTTGTACTCCACGTTGATGGTCATCTGACGGGAATGAAAGGGTTTCAATTTCAAATTTTTGGTTTCGTTTTGACGTTCATGCCAGAGCTGGCGTGCTGCAGAGATCGTTTGATGTGGCAGATGAGGTTCCACGTGCAGTGCATGTACAGCCGCCAGTACAGGTGCAGCAGGTCATGCTGTGATCAGCTGCTGCATAACATAAGATCAGTATAAATCGCTTCAAGAAACATTAGGAAGGACACACACCTGGTGGCCAGTGGACTCATTTTTGAGGAGCGCAATGCCGCCGATAGCCTCCTTAGCGCGGCGCGGCACCGCCAGCGAGTTCACGTCATAGTCATTGCGCACGCTGACGCCTGCACATCAATTTTGTGACTGGTCCCAGCAACTATGTCGCCATGTATGCTCAATGACTTTTCATGGGAGCGCGCAGGCTGGCGGCTCGGAGCCTGGCAGATGTTTCAGATTTCCATCGCCCTCGAGGATCCCTGTAAGCATTTGGAATGCAACAGGGGCCTGGCAGGGGACTGGCAGCATGCAGGCGGGGCGGTCAGCCGGACCATAGTCAATCCCCGTTCAATCCAACATCAAGCCAAGAAACCGCACCCAGGGCGGCGGGCAGGGCGCGGAACACGAGGCCGTTGGTGTCTTGGAAGAAGCACACCCACTTGACCCCCGCCTGTGCCCAGTCTGCTGCCAGGCCGCTGGAGTGCAGCAGCGCGTGCACGTCGCCGTGCCCATGCGGCTTGGTCTGCACCCGGAAGCAATCCTTGGGATCCAGAGCCAGCGCCGCGTCGCCGTCCGCCAGGCAGGGCACCTGTGTCGGTGCAGCGCAGGTGTCAAGCACTGAGACTCCAGATCCGCAAGTGGTCTTTTGGAGTCCAGCGCCAGCGCCGCTTCGCCGCTCGCCAAGCGCGGCACCTGGGACGGCAAGACACGGAGGATTCAGCGCTGTCCGCCAGGCACTGCATCATACAGCGGACGAGGAACAGAGATGGGAATGCGAGACTCCGAAGCGGAAGCAGTCCACCGCCAGGCACTGCACCCTCGGCAGGGCACGAAGCTGTTCACCAACGGCTTGTGGCTGCCTACACCTTAGCAGACGAGGCACACAGGTGGATCAGTGACACTCTAAATCCGAAAGGGGTTTTACTGGGTCCATCCGCGTCACTTTCGGCCCTGCGGCGGCAAGGAAGTCCAGCAGCTTCTGGCAGCAAAGCCATCAGCAGAGTGTGGCTGCAGTGCCAGGGCACCGAGCTTCAGCTCGCAATGCACGGGCGGCGGCAGGTGGTGTCAGCGCCCGTGCACATACCAAACCGCTGAAACGTGCGGCCTTTCCCAGTGATCATCGGCGCTGGCGCCGCCCCAGCAGCCGTCGCGGCACCATGACAACCCTGTCCCAGACGAGGCTCCGCCTCTGCGTGGCAACACAGAAGGAGAGTCTGCTATCACGTATCTTTTTGTTCCAACAGCCACCAGCGCCTCACCTTCTCCTGCTTGAGCAGGTGGATCTGCTGCGGCGAGGCGCCGAAATACGAATGCTCCTCCAGCAGCGCCCGCGTGCGGTCGTGGGTGTCGTCCGAGGTCATGATCGCCAGCGGGAGAGGCCGCCCGGTGCTGCGCCCGGCCGCCTTGGCTTTCGCCTCCAACGCCAGGATGTTCTCGATGTACAGCTGCAGACAGGGACATGGGTCTAGGTTCAAGTCCTGCCCAGGATGCTTTCGTTCCTTCTTTGACTCACCGACTGACAGCGCCGCCGGCCGTCCCACTGCTGCCGGCACCGTCCGCATCGCGTGAAGGGTCGCCGGGACAGCTCGTGCAAGCCTTTGGGCGACCGGCGGCGCATCCCGGGGTGTTGTGGCAGTGTATGGTTTTGGGTCTGCTCGGCATGCACAAGGGCGCACTTGCAGGAAGCAGGCGCCACGGGCAGAGTCGGACGGGAGCGCCAGCTTGATGCCAGAGTAGCCGAGGCGCTCGCCCAGGCCGCCCGCCACCAGCACGAAGGCCGCCTCTGCCGCTGCCTCCACGCCTGTACAGCATGAGTGGCAACCACTCCGGCCAGTCGTCATCCAACAGCACCAGCACTGTGCGACCAACCTGGGTTGCACAGCCCATGTTGCACAGCCCAGTTGGGAATAAGGGGCTGTCCACCACCCGGATGCGGCGTGTTATCATTGTAAGGTTACTCCTGGCCTGGTGGCTTGCACCGGGACACAAACAGCAAGCCCACCTAGCGTCTCAAGCTCATTGCAGTGGTCGCTGCCGTAGTCCAGCTTCTCGCCCTCCGGCACACTGGGAAAATAGCCGTCAAAAGCGTTCTTGCCTGCGCAACATGCGGCGCCATGGTCATGGCATGGAATTGAATGGTTTGACATATTACCTTCCGGCCCTCTGCAGCGAGTGGACGCACAGGATGCTACGCCTCTGCATCGTGATGGCATGGCGCCAACATCCCGGCTGGATTGTGAGCAAGGTGGTGCGTAGGTGGCAAGCGCTGCCAGCAGGTACCTTCGCGCGAGTCCTGCAGCAGGCGACGGGCGTTGCGGATGTACTGAAGGAGGCCGCCGGGGTACGCCTCGTCCAGCTGCGCCAGCTGCGCCGCAAGGCGCCGTTTGTCCTCGTCCGACACGCCTGTGCGGCGTGCGGGCAGCTTGTTGTGCCGCTGCCGGGCTATCGTGGATCCACATGGCCACGAGGCTCAGGTCAGGCCTTGCTTGCGGCGTATAGGTCCTAAATTCGGGTTCGAGATGCGAACAACCAATAGCACTCGGCCCACCTTCCTCTGACCACCCTGCTGTTAGGTGCTCCTGACGCTCCGCCGCAAGGTCGTCGAGCAAGCGCTGTTCCTACGCCCGAGACCAAGCCAAATATGTTGATCAAGGTCCTGTGATTGATGCGAGCGATTTGCGGACCTCGACTCTGTGTCCAGACCACACAGATCACCTTGTCGGAGAGAGTCATCTGAGCAGTGCTTAGATGCCCCGAAAACGTCCAAGCTGATTGTAGGAGTTTGAGTCAGTCTAGGCAGATTGCGGATCAAGCGTCCGTCACTACTGCTTTCGTCGATGCTGATGCCTATGCGACTGCTGGTGCAAATGCGTTCGAGTTCGACCCAAGGCTGGCGGTACTGCGATGCAGTATTCAGGAGCCGTCAGCGAGGATTGTAATTGTTTCGCACGCTCTCCCTTCATGCAAACTCTTCAATGTTCTTGCACCTGGCGCAAGATCCTGCATGACGTGCTGCCAACATGACTCTTGGGATCTTGGATCTTGACCGGGATCTTGGACACGGTGGCAACCACCAGCGCGGGAACACCAGATCGCTATCTCTCGGCGGATAAACTGCATCGCTGGCGGTGCGCTCTTTCCTGCAGAAAGCAGGTCTATTACAGAGTTTCCGCAGCCATAAACGCTCTTTATCTGTACCGGGATCTGCCTCAAAGCTTGCGCGATCCTCAACACCGGCACTAGAGCAGTGGTGCAAGTGAGCCGTCAACATCACTTTCCAGAACTTTCACCCGGTACCTCCTCCCGCTCTGGCCATGTACATGTTGCCTGGTATGTGAGACTCACACCTAACATACACTGTGCTGCGCCAATCGTGCAGCACACGGCTGTGTGCTGTGGAGGAAATGCACTCATGCTTTCCCAACACAGCTGAAATTTGCACCAGCAGGTGGTTCTCCTTGAGCGTTCACCGACACCAACACTTATCTGGAGTTTCCTACCGAGCAGTGAAGGTGTGCTTGCGTTGGCGTCCTGCCTACTAACGTCATGATGCTGGGTGGCGCTGGAAATGGCGCCATGCTGAAGCAGTGGCGCCATGCTGAGGCGAGCATTGGTGCGTTTCATCGCTGCCGTTCTGAACCCAGACTGAAAACATATGGCACGCCACATTGTTCTGCGCAGATGGCCGCCATGCAAATGACACGGCAGAGCTGCCGCCTCGGCGGCGCTCGCAGCCCCGCAGCCCTCCCTGCGCCAATGCGCCCCTGCGCTGCGTTCCGCCCACAGCAGAGCCTGCGCCAGGTGGCGCGGCACGCCTGCCGCGCAGCCGCGCGCCACAGCGCCCTGGTCGTGCGAGCCGCGTCTGCGGTCGCGGCCACACCCTCCAAGGGAGCGTCCACAGGTGCACGGGGCTCTCGCGATCCTGAATCAAAGACGGAGTACCTTTGCTCGAGGTAAAGGAGATGTATGTGCTGCAGCTCATGAGAGGGGACCGATGTCCCGTCACATGCGCCAGGTTGCAAACTTGCAAGGCTTACATGTTTTGTGATGTCCTGCAGACCAGCCAAAGGCGCAGCAAAAGCCAACGGTGATTATCACCGGCGCATCCTCGGGGCTGGGCCTCGCCGCCGCCAAGTCGCTGGCTGACTCCGGCCAGTGGCACGTCATCATGGTGCGTGCCAACTTTGCACAGGACTCCGGATGTGCCAGCCTGCCGTGAAGTTTCGACCTCTCTAAATGTGCCTGGCAGGCTTTCTGGCCATGTACCAAGGCAGCTTGCTGCTTGTCAAGCTTGCAGGCTGGCTTTGCATCTCGCAGACAGCAGCGGCCCCGGCCTGCACACGGATGCCTGCGCGCGGTGGGCTGGGGGCGTGCGAACCGGCTGACCCTGCACCGGTTCCTGACCTCAAAATTTTCCTCCGCTCGCAGGCGTGCCGCAACTACGCAAAGGCTGTTGCCGCCGCGAAGGAGCAGGGCCTGCCGGACGGCTCCTACACCGTCATGCACTGCGACCTTGCGTCGCTGGACTCTGTGCGCCAGTTCGTGTCCGGCTTCCGGGCCTCGGGCCGCCGCCTGGACGTTCTCGTGTGCAATGCCGCGGTGTACCTGCCCACCTCCAAGGAGCCCTCCTTCACCGCCGACGGTGAGCTCCCGCAGTGCATGTCGAAGCCCAGAATTGGAGCACATGAATACACAGCGCGCATGGACATTGATTGCAAGGCGCCGTGCGAAGGTTGTGGCGGGATGGCGCACCGCTGGCCAGCCTGCCGGCGGCGTGCGGCAGCCAGCCAGGCAGCTCGAGGGAGTTTTTGCAGCTTCCAGTGTCCCGCTGTCTCGCTCAACATCCTAGATTATCTGTGCCACAGGCTGCGAGGCCTGCACCGGTGCAATCCACCTGGGGCATGCAGCCCAGGCTGCAGGGAACTTGAAATCAGGCCCTGCTTCAGACCGTGGACAAACTGCATGAACCCTGTGTCCCGCGCAGGCTTTGAGATCAGCACGGGCACAAACCACCTGGGCCACTTCCTGCTGGCCAACCTGCTGATGGAGGACATCCAGGCGGAGCCCGCTAAGGACGGTGCCGACAAGCGCGTCATCATTGTCGGCTCGATCACCGGCAACACCAACACCCTCGCCGGCAACGTGCCGCCCAAGGTGCCGCGCCGCAGGGCCCTCCAGCTTTGCCGCTGCGCGACCCGGTCTCGGACGCCGGAACGTTGGCGTTGGGCGTGAACCTGAGGGCATGGGAGGCCACATTGCTGTCGTGGTAGCGCTGCACCGCGTCTGTGGCAGGGGCTGCGGCGCTGGGGCGGTGTCCATTCCAAACTTTCCATGCCCGCGGACTGGACACCAGACGCTGCTGCCGCAGCCGTCACCCGACCCGCCACACGAGAGCCCCCGGGCCAATGGCACCTCAAACAACCGCAGCAAGCCTCGCGGAAAGCTGCCGAGCCACTGACGCCGCAGCACACGCCGTGCAGGCTGACCTGGGCGACCTGGACGGCATGGCGGCGGGCCTCGGCGGCAGCGGCATGATCGACGGCGGCGAGTATGACGGCGCCAAGGCCTACAAGGACAGTAAGGTGCGCGCATCGTCATTCTTTCAACAGATTTCAGGTCTTTGCGCACCGTTGTCGCAGCGGCAGCGGGGTTCCCCCCCTCGAGCACAGCAGGCTGGAGGAAAATCAGAGGAAACCCAGAGCAGCGTCGTGGTCGGTGCGGCACTGCGGGCTCGGTCAGAGAGCAGGCGGCGCGCCGCAGGCGCCAGCCGTACTGGTCGTCCACTGGCAGGTTGCTGCGCTGCCTCGCAGGTGTGCAACATGCTGACGATGCGGGAGATGCACGAGCGGTGGCACAAGCAGACGGGCGTCACCTTTGCGAGCCTGTACCCGGGCTGCATCGCGGAGACGGGCCTGTTCCGGGACCACTACACGCTGTTCCGCACGCTGTTCCCGCCCTTCCAGAAGTACATCACCAAGGGCTACGTCTCCATCCCCGACGCCGGCCAGCGCCTCGCGCAGGTGCCGTGCAAAACCCTCAAATGTAAAGCCGGCCTCGTGTGCTCTGGCCCTTGGGAGTGCAGCCGCCGCATCGGGGTGGCGCACCCGCCAGGACACCCAGCCTGACCAGTTGCTGCGCCTGGCGACTCGCCAGCAACCTGCCGGAAGCGGGGCGCGGCCCCGCTGACTCAGCGGCCGCCTCCTCGTGTTGCAGGCTCATCCTGTCGACTCACCGATCACGGTATGCGCCCCCCGCAGGTGGTGTCCGACCCCAACATGAACAAGAGCGGCACCTACTGGAGCTGGTCCAGCGAGAAGGGCTCCTTCGAGAACACCGTTTCTGAGGAGGTCAGCGACAAGCAGAAGGGTCAGCGGCTCTGGATGTTGTCAGAAAAGCTGGTGGGCCTCGCATGATCATCCAGTTGAGACCTATGACCTAATTTCGGCCAGGATACGGAACTGCTCAATCCTGCAGCCGAGCAGCAGTTTGGAAGCACGAGCACAACCAACGACGGCACGGGCAACTGGCGTAAGCAGGGTCTCAGAGCGGGCTTGAAGCTGCGGGTGCTCACCGCGGAGCTCCTTGCGGCGCCGGCACCAGCAATGGGAAACACAAGGCTGAGGGATGTACCTATATTCTGCGACTGCTGTGAACAAGTGGGGGCATCATCACCGGCGCAAGATGCAAACCCCTGACAGCGCAACCTGTGATGTGGCGGCCTTCTGAATAGCATATGACATGGTTGCAGCTTCCATGTTCTCTTGTGCAATTTCGTTTATGGCTTCGAACAAGGGAGCTCTCCACCACACCGGGCATCCCCCGGTGCTTGCGTCAAGTCAGGACAACCCCTCGGTCCCGACAATCCATCCTCCGCTGCAGCTTTCTCCCCAGATACTCCAGTTTAGCTGCCAAGGACCAGCCTGGGAAAAGGCACATCACAGGTTTGCATCCCACCCTGGAACTTTCCAACCACCTGCACACCTTCTTGTCGAGTTGGCACCCACAGGCATCCTCGACAACAGTGACCCCAGCTGGACGCTGCCAAAATATTTGGGGGCAGCCCCAACATGTGCATGCAAGTGTGCGCAGCTGGGCGCAAAAACTGCTGATCACGCTGCAGCCGCAAAGCAACCGTCAACAGGTCTAGAGCCAGACGTCCCATTACCACCCGGACGTTCGAAGCCTTTGCTCCCCGGCCGACGCAAGGCGGAATCCCCCCAGTCGCCGCTGCAGCCGCCAGCCTTCCCCCAGCCGCTCAGGCGTCGTCCGCATTCAGCAGGTCGAACACGTTGCGCGACTGCGGCGGCGGCGCCGCCTCCTTCGCTTCCCGCGCCCCCTCGGGCCTGGGCCCGGCCAGCGGCCCGGCAGCCGCTGGCGGCGCGCCAGCCGCGTCGGCTGCACCGGTCGGCGGCACGCCGAGCGGCCGCCGCCCCTGCCGCCCGGCCCGCGGCCGCCACGGCCGGCAGACGGCGGCCTGCGCCTGCTGCTCTGCTCCGACCTGACCCCAACAGAAACACACAAAGGATCAGTAGGAAATGAATGTGTCACCTTGCCATGTCAAGAGAGCACATCGCAAGCATTCGAAGTGTTGCCACCCCAGGGCAGGTCGTGGGGTGGGCGCACCATTCGCTGTCGCCGGGCGAGAGGGTCCCGGGGGGCGGCGCGCCGCTGCGGCCGCCACSGGGTCCGCGCCCGCGGCCGCGCTCGCCCCGACCGCCCCTCGGGGCCCTGCGACCAGTGAAGTGGCTCGCTGAAGGGGCAGTGTACTTCCTTCCTGCACCGCTTTGACAGACAGCCACTTGATGCGGTGGCATGCTGCCAGATGTATTCGGCAGAAGTTAAGGCCGCAGACCATCATCCAACTGATGTGAAAGCCAATTTTCAGTCCTGCAACTCACCACTCGCCAGGGGGGCCCAAGTAGCCACGCCCCTCCCCGCGGCCGCCTCGGCCGCCATAGCCGCGGCCCTCGCCGCGGCCGGGGTAGCCACGTCCCTCGCCGCGGCCGCCACGCCGGCCGCGGCCCTCACCGCGGCTGCCGTCGCCGCGGCCGCCCGCCGGCGGCGCCACTGGCTCCGGCGCCGCCGGCGCCTCGGGCTTTGCGGGCGGTTCGCGCTGGGGGAACTCCGCCGTATCAGCCGCGCTGGCGTCCGCCAGGCTGACGGCGGGGGCGGTGGGGATGGCACCCCACGCCKTGGGCGCGGCGGCGGCGGGCCGGCGTCCGCCGCGGGCGCTGGCGCCGCTACGGCGTCCGTGGCAGGCCCTGCGCTCACGGCTTGGCCCGTCAGGTCAGGTCCGTGGCTGCGGGGAAACGGACGCCGCACTCATGCAGCAGACAGCAGCAGTGTGCAGGGACCCTTGGCTTATCATGGCGACAATGCTGCCTGCACTCGCATGGTGCTCCAACCTGAACGAACAGTCCCTTTGGTGCACCCCAGGCGGACAGTTGGGCACATCTGACCGACAGATCGCAGACCGCACCCGTAGCGGCCGCTGCTGTGGGCGACGTGGCGACGGGCACCCCGCTCGCCGCTGTGGCTGTGGCCGCACCAGCAGGCTTGCCACCTGCTGCAGGGGAGGCGCCCTGCTTCGCGCCGCCTGCGGCGGGCGCAGCCGCCTTGGCCGCAGCCGCAGCCGCTGCAGCCTCCGCCTGCACACACGTACACAGGCGTGAAAGCCATGCACTGCCGTCAGAACCCTTGCATGTATCACACGCCGCTGCACTTGCCAAATCCCCTGACCCCCTGCGCATGGCCCTTGCACAGAGGCCCCAGAGAGGCCGCGCTTCAGAGACCTCCATTGCAAGCACAGCCAGCGCCATGAGACTATGAACGCTAGCATGCGAGGGAAGAAAAAAAGAAAACAATATGGTGCCCACCTTGCGGACGGCGTCACGCTCGTCCAGCTCCTTCAGCCGCGCGGAGACGTCCACCGGCTTGGCGTTGCCGAAGGGATTGGAGCGCGGGGCGGACGGCGCCGCCGGGCGCACCTGACACAGCCACGACGGGGCTCGATAAGCGACGGGAGAGCACAGCGGCTCCTGTGGGGAGCCGTTGCAGACACTGGCGTGTGCTGCAGCACTATCTGGCGGTCGCTTCTGGCTGCACGCTGCCGGCAGCACGGCACCAGCCACTTGCCTCCAGAGGGTGCAACGCTGCAGTTCACACGCAGGTTCGGGGCGTGTAGTGAGGCGTTTACCGTCAAGCTCTGGCGCTCTGCTGGCGCCCCGTCCGGAGGGGCATCGCCGGAAGGCGGCGGCCCTGAGGCGGGCGCAGGGCCGCCCGCGCGCCACCGGCGGCCGTCTGTCGCCTCGTCATCAAAGCGGCTGCCGCCAAAGCCTGCAGCGGGCACTGCTGGCTCAGGAGGCGACAGGACTGGCACCCTTGGCAGCAGCATGCTGCCGTGAACTCAGAGGGTGTCGTGCCAAGTCTGCAAGCACGATCCGAATCCTCTGTCTCGAACCATCCGCAACAGAGATGCGAAGGACCAGCGCGCACCAAAGCCGCTGTCGCGAGGCCTGTCGCCAAAGCCACCGTCCCTAGGCGGCCCTCCAAAGCCGCCGCCCCCGAAGCCGCCGCCGCCTGCACAGCAGGCGCTCTTGTCACGACTGACCTTCATTGAGCCACGATGGCAGTCTGACAGCAGGAAACAGCAGTGGTGGCAGGTGTGTGCGCAGGGGTGATGGCCATGCATGGGTTTCCGAGTGGTGTCCTTCGCATTCTTGATTGTACTGCGACAGTCCTATTTGAGAACGGCAGTGCATACGAGCGGCATGGCGCACCGCGCTCTGGCTTTGCCTCCGCCACATCGATGCGCAGGCTGCGACCCATCATCTCCTGCACGGCGCAATGCAGCAGCCTTCGGTCAGACACAGAGTTCAGGCAGGCTGACTGCCGCCCTGCACTCGGCTTCAGTCGCTCTCTTGGCAGCGTGGCGGCCACCCGGCCACGTAGACAGCGGCACGAGCCAGTTGAGCTTGCAAGTGAGACGGCACAGCAAGCTACCATGCTGTTGCGTCATCCCGACAATGCCACGCTCCAGGGTGAGGGTCGGCTGGCGCGCACCATGCCATTGCGCTCAACGGCGGCGCCAACCTCCTCGGCGCTCTCGAATTCGACAAAGGCTCCCTTTGGGTTGCCGGTGTCCCGGTGCCGCAGCAGCAGCACGTCCCTCACCTGGTCGCAGACGAGGCTGGGGATTAACGAGCATCAGGACGCGGCAGGCTGGTGTGCTGGCAGGGCGCTCTGGCCGATGGCTAGAATATGAGCAACATCACGCCCGGTATGCACTGGCATTGCACCGCCAACAGGCTGCAAGGCACGGAGAAAGGTAGCTGCGCACCTTCAGGTCGCTGAAGATGTCTGCGATGTCGGCCTCCACTGCCGCATGTGGCAGGTTGCCGATGAAAGCCTTGAATGGCGGCTGTCCGGGCAGCGAGCGGGCCTGGCCGCCGCCAAAGCCGCCACCGCCGCCGTAGCTGCCTCCGCCGCGGCTTGGGAAGGGCGGCGAGCGCGGCCCCGGGGGCGAGCGGCCGCCTGCGGCTGGCGGCACACCGCGCATGCCCATTGTGGGTGGCGATTTGCCGAGGCTGCCCACCTCCGGCACGTCCGGTAGCGCCGGCACTGCATTGGAGGTATGACACCGACTGGAGATGACATCACTGGCATGCAGGGTCAAGGCACAAGACAACATAGGAGATTGCACAGCCGCAAGCGAGTCATGCACTCATGCCCCCACAGACTGATAAGATTGCACAGCATGCCTGCAGAGCTGCGTTCGGGGCTGGCTGAGACGGGCAACGGGCTCTAAGCTGAAGCTTGGGGGATACACACTGCAGAACAGGGAAACATGGAAGGGCCTTACGGTCTGAGGCGCCGGCACCGCTCTCCGTCACATCCAGCTCGTCGGCCCAGCTCATGGCGGAGGACGGGGCAGGCTTCAGGAATTCCGCTATGTGCATCGTCTTCTTCTCCTTCTTCCTCCTGGCCGCGGCCCCCGCGTCTCCTGGCATCGGAAGGGTGCGGAACAAGACATCAGGTTGATCTGGTCGGCGGAAGGTGGTCACCACGGGCTGCCCAATGATCGGCGACATGTGCAGAATTTGAACGTTTCAATAGATCGCGAATTAAGCCTCTGACGCGGCACAGGAGCAAGTTTGCCTGTAGGGGGTGACGCCATGTTGCCGACGGCTCTCTCCTGGAGAGCAGGCGGCCAAGCGTCGCTCTTTGCCGAGTCTTTGCGAATGATGGGTGACTAGCTCGCGGCGCTTCAGGTCTGGACCTGGCCGATTAGCGGCAAGTGCCGTGTCTTGCCATGAAAAGACTCTGCAACTCCAGTTTTATGCGGATTCCCGCCGCAGCTCTATTATCGGTGGCCCAAACAATAAGGTCCGGCTTACTGTCCTGAGCTCCATATGTTCCTCATATTCCCAGAAACGATGAAGAACAATCAGCAGAAAGTGCGAGCAAATAGAATGCACTGAAGTGGGGTCGGCCACGCGTCGGCCAGTGAGCTCCCGTACAGCTTACAATGAGCACCAAGCGAGAATGCAGCAATGCGTATCATGCTTTGCATCATCCCAATCATATACTATCCTGATTGCCGTGACAAGTCCCTCCACTGTACATCTACATCAGCATGAAGCGCTCATGTTCAAGGTTGAGCAACTACCCATGACTTCTACACAAAATGGCACATACAGGGGAGATGTCCCTACGGGCAAAGTTCTCCCCAGCAGATCAAACCAATCCACCAATTTTTGGAACTTTGATACCATCATTCAGCCGGACAAAACCTCGGCGGAGCGCCAGCTCCAAAGTGCTGACAACGGCGTCTCTCCATTGCACTGCCGCTGTGCGCACATGCCGGCATCAGCCCTTGATAAGGCTGCTCAGATCAACTTCCTGCAAACGCGAGGCGCCTGCCCTGCTTGCGCCTCCACCCGCAACCCCAGGACCTCGGCTCTGCTGCCGCAGCAGTTCTTGTACCTTGCCGGCCTCAGTCGTTGGGGCCTGGCACGTGAAGTTCTGGCACACGAATGCCGCCGGCCTGCGCAGCAACATGACATGGTCATGCATGCAGGTAGGATCTCGTTAGCTTGCCGCTGAGCTAGGAGGTTGACCGAGCCAACCCACGCAGCTCACATTGCTCTGTGACGAATGACCCTGCCGTTAACAGCTTGAAGCTCGAATGGAATGAACGCCAATCTAGCGGACCTGCCGCCGAGCTTGTCGGCGCCAGTGTCCACCATGGAGAAGGCCTCTGGGTTGTGCCGCCGCCAGAAGTCGACGTGCTCCTGCCGGCTAGGGTCGATGATGATCACCACCTGCGTGATGCAGCGGCAGCACTGCGGCTCTGTGTGTGACTTATGCGTGCCAACTTTGGGCAAAGGGATGCAACATGCGGCACGGCCAGAGTCACTGCACGGCCTGTGCACTTGCTACTCCGAAACTTGAAACGCTGTTGGCAACGCTGTGGAGCAAGCGCCAGAACGGACGGGTAGGATCAAATGGAATTGTTACTAGCAGGAGATCGTGCAGACACTGTCAGCGACACACATTCAGATTTGACACGGCAAAATAAAATTCAGCAGACCTTGTCGGGGGTGAACACGCTGTGGGCGGCATCCACCAGTGCCTCGGTCGCTGCGTCGCCGCGCTTGCCCGTGATGACCACCTGCAGCAAGCATGCGTCACAGCATGCAGCGGGATTGTAGAGGTGAGAGTACGAGTAGGCCTTAGTCTGCAGGCAAGTGTTAGCTTGAATCTGAGGCCGCATCTGGCCTGACACTGCGCCAGCATCAAAATCTCCGCCAGCAGTGTTGCAGAAACCTCCCAGTCGCCTTCGGTGCCGGCAAGGCGTTAGGCAGCGAGCCTGCAGACATCCGCCAATCGCCCTCAAAGTCGCGGATGTACTGCGAGTGTATCCAGAGAAGCAAACGCACCTGGCGCATGTGACCAGCGGCTTGGAGGTACATGGAGCAGCACATCTGCGGCATCGAGCAGGGAGCATTGACTCCCAGGATTGCACACCCACGCATCAGCGTGGCTCATTAGCCTTGCGATAGGTATGACCCTCGCCAACATGGCCGCAAAGTCAAAGCGTTCGATTCGACAGCGCGGGCAATTGTGACGACGTCTCCGAGCTGCATCGGCAATGAAACGCAATTTTGTGATGATGTGCGCATATCGCCATCGCCTTTCTTGCCCTGGGGCGCTTGTGCATTCACCTGTGGCATCGCGAGCGCCACCTGCTCCAAGCTCCCAGCAAATGCCGAGACAGTCTTCACGGCGCGCTGGCGATACCTGCAACAGAGAGCGCCGCGGCCAGGTGAACCCACGACACGATGAGGGCCAGCCGGATGCGCAATGCTGCGCCGATGACCGCAGCGCGTGTGCCTGTCATCCTGCAAGCTGGACCTGTGTCGCCATCGCACGAGCCAGTAAGCTTCTTTCAAAAAGGGGAGGGAGCTGCAGCCGCGGGCCCCTCTGCATGCTGTGAGCTGTGAGTGTGGACCGTTCGTCTTCTATATCTGTCCTGCAAGTGGCGCACTTCTGACCAGCCTCCGAGGAGGACAGCGCCGCCAGGCGGAACAGGTTGGCGGCCGCAATCGATGAGGCCGCCGGCTCTGCGCCGTCGTACTCCTGCGAGCAGAGGACTCGCTATTGGTGATGCATCACATCCTGGCAATGCAAGGTGTCACGGGGCCCTCGGGCTGCATTGTGCAGCCTGCCGCAGGAGCATGCACTGCTTCTCATTGGCCCACTGCAACATTAACTGAGTGAGAAGCGTGAGCTCGAACTGTGTTGCAGGAGCAGCAGCATCTGTGATTGGCATGCTCTGCCACTGCCAGCGTGGCGCTGAGGTGGCATTGGCGGCGCAGGGCCTTGTGTGAGCACAGATCGCTTTCAGCTATACAGTGCGTACCTCCTTCATGCGCAGCAGCACGCTCTTGTCCTGGCCGGTGGTGGAGAAGTAGCCGCCTGCATCGCAGTGTAGCAGGGCTGTGGCAACTGCAATCCAGCCTCCCAACGAGTCCCATCACGTGTAGGAAGCAACAGGATCACTTGCTGCGGCAACTGCATTCAGCTGACAGTGCGTCCATATGCAGGCATGGCCCACGCGGCCCTGCAGGGTCCAGACAATGAAACGAGCAGCGCAAGTTGATGTCGTGGGAAGGCTGCCGTTGCGCACTGCCGACGTCGTCCCAGAACAGAAGGTCCTGCACGTCCTGCAGCTCGAATGCCCACTGCAGCCACTCCGGATCACCTGCAACCTGTGGCACAGTCACACGCACACATTCTCACCATGGCCTGCCCCTCACTCAATCCTGGCGCCTGCTGAAAGCGCCTCTGCTAAGCCGACCACAGCGGCTCTAGGCACCGCTGAGTTTGATGCCGACTGCAAGCCAGCAAGGGCCGCCAGGCGGATGCCCCCTCGGAGCACCGGAAAGTGCAGCATCGCACCATATGGCACTGTCTCTACAATTGCAGACAGTGAACTACCTGGTACAGGTCCAGCAGGCCGGAGATCAGATAAGCATAGTCGTCAGCGTAGCCCTCTGCGGCGGAGGCGCCAATTCGGAAGCTGCGCATGAGCCGCTTGCTGCCGGCGTCCCACAGCTTGTCGCGCACGAAGCGTGCCGCCTGTGTCGCACGGTTCCCAATGGTTTGGAGGGGGCCAATGCAAATCGTCGTGATATTGCTGCCTTGAACGTGGACCCGCTTGATGGCATAGCATTTTGTGAAAGCACTGACGCTCCGTGACGCGTGGCAAGACCGGCGGTGGCATGGCGACGCCGGCGTGCTGTACGCTGTGTGCAGGGCGCCGACTTTCTGCAGAATAACATTTCAAATATGATTCATTCAAGATGGAAACCAATGGGAGCGACACCTTTTGGGCGGCCTGCAGGTAGTCTTCGGGCGGCCGGCCGTCGACGGGGAAGCTGCGATGCGGCAGCGGTTGCTCCGACGCCAATATGCGCGAGGCGTTGGCGAAGGCGCTGATTGCCATGCCGTTCCAGGCCGTCACCACCTGCGCACCCAGGCATGGAGCCGTTGACAGGCGTCTTGTAAGACGTGAAGCAGGTGCCCTCGAGCAGCCTGGCCACTGCCAGCGCTGGTCACCTTTCGGTCAGAGGGGCAAGTTCTTCTCGGAGGCAAGTGCTGCCGACGACATTCACGCTGAGTCATCCGTGGTGTCCTGTTGTTCCACCAACCTGATCCATAGGATCACGGACGCACCTTATCGTCCAGGTGCGGGCGCGGTCGCTGGGCACGGCGCCCGTGCAGCAGCTCCCGGCTCTCCGCCAGCAGCAAGGCTGCCTCCTCCTCCGACACGCCTGCGGCGCGTGCTTTGCAGGGTTTTGCTGTGCCTCCTGGATGGTCTGTGCAGGTCACCAGCGAGCCTGCCAGCTGCACGGGAAGTCCGCGTCCCGCACCGGGCCGACGGACTTCCCTGGCGCTCAGTGTCCACAAACGCTATGCACAGCAGGGCAGCTGAGCAGGGACGCCGCCCGTCGCCAGCTGGTCCGACGGCGTTGCGGTGGTTGCTCATCGCTGCCGGCACCGGTCCAAGGCTGCTCCGCAGATTGAGGTCATGATGCACGTGTGAGGCCCGCTGCGCTTGCGGTTCCAACATGACTGGTCAGAACCGCACATGCAGCGGGCCAGCACCTAGCGACTGGGTAGGTACATCGCCCACCTGCTCCTGCCGCGCTCTCTGCCACGCTCTGCACCGCCATCAGGCAGTTGAGGCCGGCGAACTCGCGGTGTGGGTCGCTGCGCGTCGACAGGTCCGCATTGCCGCGCGCCTTGACCCGGTAGTGCGGCTTGAACACCGCGGCGTGTTGCGCTCCCAGCACCTCGTCGATTTCCGCCTCAGACCTGCCCGATAATAACTCTCTAAATCCTAAATGCAACAATAGGGTGCAGGGTTGCCTCTGGGCTTCGCAGGGCTCCTGCAGGGCCGAGACCGGGAGCACCTCCGCCAGGGGCGCAGCCGGAGCCCGGAGCTGCGGAGCCGATGTGATGGGGCGGACACAACGGGTTTGCCGGCTTGCCAGCAGGGGCCGCAATGCTGGCGGGCAGGCACGGGGCACCCTGCAAGACGCCTCAGAGGCCGGTCGCGGCGCCGCGAGCATTGGAGCCCTTCAGAATTTAGTGGGTGCGCACCAGAGGTAAAAGGCGCCCTCCTTCTTGTGCCCGGTGCTCTGGTCCAGGCTGTCTGCGTCCTGCACGTGATCAAACCCACGGGCCTCATACTTTGAACTCGAACATATAACGTCACTCTGGACCGCACATGCCCAGCAGTCACCCCCACAGCCCTGTTGTGGCTGTGCTGCATTGAGCACCACAGCAGGCCCGTCTTCTGCAGGTTTCTGATCGTGAGTGCATCAGCCACAGCCGCGCGCCTCAGCGGAGAAGATGCCTCCCTCTGGGTGTGTCATGTCGCGCATCAGGTAGTCTAGAACGCCACGCGCCACGCGGGCATACTGCGTGTCGCCGGTGACCTGCGGCGGGTTCGGAAACCCTATGCTCGCGTCAGGGCTGCCGGAGGACGAGACCCAGAAATATGCAGCGGCTGAATGTGTAGGTTGGTAGCCTCCCCTGCTTGGCGGGCTGGCCCGCCAATGCCGCAACAAGAGTGGACTGTGCGAGCGGTCGCAAGGATGCAGCCGGGCAGCTTGATCGGTGGCACAGCCCCGGCTGTGCATGCCCAACAAACCTGGAAGGCTGCCAGGTACGTGTTGGCCAGCTGGGGGTTGTCGTACAGCATCTGCAGCGCATCCACCCATGCATCTCAGTCTGAATCCCACGCCTGTGCAAAGCGAAAAGGAACATGCGGGACCAGGCATGCACCGCCCGGGCGCACCTTCTCGAAGTGGGGGATGTGCCAGAACTCGTCCACGCTGTAGCGGTGGAAGCCGCCGCCTGCGGCCCACCAAAAGTTGACAGGCCGCCAAGTGACAGGTACGTGGCCCTGCCAGGGACTGAAGCACCGGCGCCTCCAACTTCAGACTCACATGCAAATCCGTAGGTCATGTGCTCGCATTCATGCGAATTTCATCTCAGCAAGCGCACCGACATGGTCGTACATGCCGCCAGCCGCCATCTTCTGCAGCGACAGGAGGGCCATGCGCAGGCTGCGGTCTGCGCATGGTTACACAGCCACCGTCAGATGCAAACGAGCTAATCTTGATCTGCCTGCGCGGAGGCGAACCTTGGCATCTGCCACAATGTGCAGACCGCACAGCGAACAGCAGGCAAGGCACGAAAACACGATGCCGGCAGATCTTTAAAAAGTCGCCTCATGTCTGCTCTCTGATGCGACAGCTCTTGCTAGGGGGCCCGGCACCTGAAGCGGCGTCAACAGCGCCGCCGGCTGCGGCTGAGCGCAGGTGGTCGTGCAGCAGGGCATTGATCTCCGCGGGTCGAGGGAACTTTGGCGCACTGCAAGCACCGGGGGGGCCGAGCTCTTTGATAGCGGCGCGGGCTGCGTGGTGTCAGGGCCCTGGGGGCGCAGTGGCCCACATGCAGGCAATGCACTGAGGGCGCCCAATGCAGTATGTGTGTTGTGTGTGCATCTCCTTGGGGTTGCAGGGCTTGTTTCTGACCCGCCAAAGCCGCCCTCCTGGTCGTCGAAGCGCCTGCCGAGCATGTGGGCGCAGCTGTCCAGCGCCGCCGCCGCCGTCTCGTCCGAGATCTCACCCTTCGACCCTGCAGCCAGGTGCCGGTCGAGCAGGACTGACCTGCTAACCTGTTGCTCAGGATGCAATTCTTATTGTGTGCCAACCCTGCGCCCCCTCGAAGGTCCCTGATATAAGCCTGCCAGCACCAGCCGGCACAAGTGATTGCCAGCGTGCGGCTGGCACCCTGGTGCAGGCAATCGCAAATCTGCGCGCCCCCGGCTCGGTGTTGTGCTCCAGGCTGCATCTCACACCCACAGCAGGGCTTCAGAGACATGCAGTCGGCGCTCACGGTCACTCACGCTTGGGTTTGGTGTGCTTCTCCAGCTGGCGCATCACATCGGCGGTCTGCTCCTTCACGAACTCCTGCTTGGTGTTCCACACCTATACAAGCAGATCATGTAACCCAGTCAACTCTACGGCATTGAAACAGCAAGATGCTGGTTCGCGCCTCTGCCTGGTTTTCTCACCGGTTCCGCACGTCAGACCATCACAACATGAACCTGGACATTGCTGACGCATCTGCCTGTTTCAGTAGCATGCTTTCCGGTCCGTCAGGCCCACCTCTGACACCCGCTCGAGGACCGTCGGGAAGCCAGGTCTGCCGTAGGCGTCCTCGGGAGGGAAATATGTGCCTGCGAAAACCCTGAGGTGAGGCTGGCACTTCTCTGTTTATTCTCTGCTTGCGCTTTCAAGAGCAGCTCCAGGCGCAGCAGTCAGAACAATGCAGAGTTGTGAGCAGTGGCACATGCCTCCCAGGAATGGCTGCAGGTCTGCGGGAAGGGTGAGCCATTTATCAATATGTCAGAGAGTGTGCAACAGATGCAGAGGCAGATATTGCTGAGTGCAGCAGGTCACTCCAAGCAGTCGTCCATGCACAGCCGGGGTTTTGACCATCCACATGACTCATGAGCACCTGGAGTCAGGAAGACTGACCTGCAGACACAAGGGTCAAGGATGTCATGCTTTGTGTGGTTGGCAGATCAATTCAAGAGAGACAGCAAGACATGCAAAGTAATGAAACCGGCAACCTCATGATACCAAGCAAGTTGAGCGCACATGGGCCAGCCGCCGCCCCCGCTCGTCGCTTGCACATACGTCATCTGTGCGAGGAGGCATGGTTTTCGATCAGAATGTTGCAACACAGACAGCAATCGGGCATGGGTGGGCAGAGGTGCAGAAAGGGGAAATTGGAGGGGAAGATCCGCTCACATATACACGGTCCACATCCGTCCTGCGCACAGCGAGAACGCAGTCATGAATGGTGCAGCATCTTGATATCTTCTAGAAACACCATAAGCACGTTGCCACGTCCTCCTGCACTGCCGTTCCCAAGGTAAGCAGGTGTCTACACGCCCGCGCACCTCTCCTCCCTGTCGACCTTGACAGCCACGAAGTTGTCGTTCAAAATCTTGGCCGTCGTCTCGTTCTCGAAGCTCTCGCGCTCCATGACGTGGCACCAGTGGCACGTGGAGTAGCCGACCGACAGGAAGATGGGCTTATTTTCCAGTCGCGCCTTCTCAAACGCCTCCTCGCCCCAGGGGTACCAGTCGACCTGCCCACCGTCAAATTTATGTAAAGTAAAGGCATGCATTTCTTGTCGTCATACATGGAATGCAGATTCGTATGAATACAGCAGCTGCGCAAGCAAGGTTCGCGTCGGTCTGGTGCTGATGATGATGCCTTTGTCAATCATGCATGGCCGCCGCAGAACACGGTGCGTGCTTATCTTCCACAACACCCACCGGGTTGTGGGCATGCTGCAAAAGGTAAGGCGACTCTTCCTTTGCCAGCCTGCAAATCAAATAGCACTTGAGTCGCACTAGGTCGGTTGTGACCTAGCTTAGACTTCGTTTGTCAATAATGCAAGCCGCGGTGGCACGCGCAGCGCGCCTGTTTGTGTGCTCCTCGTGCTGAGCTCCAGCCATAGTACTGGCCGCTGCCGCTGACACGAGGTGATGAGATTGGATCAACCTCGGCGCTGCCAGCCCTGAAGCCCTCAGTAGCGGCAATCTGCTGTGTGAAGCCACTCTGCAAGGGCTCGATGCAGACGACACCTTACACGCGCACTGAACAGATGCAGGCCAGCGAGCCAATCTCGACTGAATCCTGATGACACAGGCTCTCATGCCAGCCATGTCGGAACGCACATAATGCACTGGGCACCAGCCTGCACCTCATGAAAATTCGGCACGTGCCCTTCCGGAGATCCAGGTTAGCTTCAGATACAGGCCTGAGCCATCGTTCCTGAAACGCGTCATAATAAAGCGTGAAGGACCGGCCTCTTGAAGCGAAGCAGACTCGAGGCGAAAGGCGCACACAAGGTTGACGGACCCAAGGTCTCAATTTAGTTGGCGCAATCAACATCAACCTGAAGATGATGATAGAGGCGCAGAAGACGATCTGCTGTCTGTAAAAGCAACAGTGAGGGCGTCTGGCAATCGATCAGCCCAGCAGCCGCTTTCTGCTGGCCTGCGGCCTGGGCACCATAACCGCTGATTGCTAACGAGAAGCAAAGGCCAGCGCGGCGCGGGGCGGCGGCTGCGTCAGGCGAAGAGGGCGAGATGGAGTGAGTCATCAGTGCGAGGGGGAGAGCCAGGGAGGAGTCAGCAAGGGCGAGCCTTCGCCGCCGCCGCCGCAGCGGGGGGTGGGTCTTGTTGCAGCTAGCTAGCCTGTCGGCGCCGACCTCCATGGGCCGCTTTCTCCTGGTACATCTGTGAGCGGACTGGGACTTGCGGAAGATGAAGCATTCCACGGAAATGTCTATATCTGGTGATCTTCTCGTTACAAAACTAGCTGATCTTGGCGTTTGAAAAGTCCATTTCGGGGTGGGCAGCCATGAACTTGGCCAGCATTTCATTTTTCTTGGACTCGTCCGCCGTCGGCAGACCCATGGCCTTCTGCCGCTGGTCGAACATCATCTTCTCCACTGTGGCGCGTGTGTCACCGTCCAGATCCCCCAACTTGCTGCTCTCCGGCTCGACCTGTGGCATCACAGACAATGCAAAACCTTGTGATTTGGCATTGCATTGTACGCTCGGACACACACATGCGCCTGACTGCTGTTCAACTCGACCTGCTGACGCCTGTGCGGCGTGCTTGCCGAGGCATATATTCTGATCGCATGCCAGCACAAACACACAATGAGCACCACCTTCGTTGGACTGGCTGACAGTGACGCCCCCCGGCAGCGCGGTGAGGTTGTGCAGGTCTTCCTACATGCCTTGTGCGAATGCCAGTGTGCAGCAGTCAGCGTAAGTCACATCGCAGCCGGGTCCCTTGAGACTGCCCAACCTGCTCATCACCCGCCATTGGAACCCGTTGGAAGCCTGCGAAAGCGCACCTTCTGCGTGTTGATCTGTGGCTCACTGGCCAGCACGTGCGACCACCAGCGCATGCCGTCCTGCTTGACGAGGTTCACCTCCAGCAGCCGCCCGTCTGACAGGTTCCACATGCAGTCGTCCGGCTTCACATCGTGTGGCAGGTCACCCTCCAGAATTGACGGCTGCCCCTTGAGCCCCACCTGCCGATTTGAAGGCGTTAGATCAGGTGCAACGTCAGAACTCGGCGTATTCAGTGGGTCAGGACTACGGCAGTTGCTGTGCGCTGTTGCAACTGTGTGCCGATTCTCCCCTTGGCTGGCAGCTGCATGTGCCGGCGCGCAACATCATGCTGCAATTCCAGCGGCTGGCGCCGCAGATTTCACTCGCTATCAATTGTGCTGTCAACGAAACCACACCACTGCACCGTAAACCAATGCCAGCGGCTGCCGAACACCCGTCTGTTGCACACCTTGAGGCGGTTTTTGGTGATGGTCACGTCGCAGCCGCGGCCCTTGGTCCCCGACGGCACCGGCACATTGACCGACAGGTCGCCCAGGGTCTGTGTCCAGGAGTAGGTCTCGTGGTCGTGCCCATTGCCGGCATTCGGCTCTGCGCAGGCGGATCCCGGCGCTCATCAGGGGACTGCAGTGCAGCCAGCATGATAACACAGCAGATATGTCTCGCCTGCTCGTCTTGCTGTTGCGAGCGCAACTCCAGGCCAGGACAAGCCTGCGCAGGTGATATATGCATGAAAGTAGGCAGTATCATCAGCAACTCTGTATTTTTCATCAGCAAATGTCTGTGGTCTTCAAGTGTTGCACTTAAGCCCTTGGAGGCATCATCTTCGTCCTCCTCCGTGGGCTTAGCCTCCTCATCGGCTGCGACAGATGGTCTCGCTGGCGCTTCTGCTGTTGGCGCCGCAGCTGCTGACGCCGGCGCCTCGGCTGGCGGCGCAGCGGGAGCGGCAGCCGCCGGCGCTGCCTGTGCTGCCGCAGCAGCCCGGCTGGGTGCTGCCTGCACATTATGGCCGACCTCCTTCAAAGCTGACCGAGTTTGCAAGTCCTCAAGCGACCAGACCAACCTATATGACATATCAATTGGCAGCGCAATCAGGAGCCGGTGCCGCGCACCGGCTTTGGCGACTTGAAAAACCCAGACTTGACGCCGGACGAGCCGCCGTCCGGCGCGCCGGTAACCTTACGCAGCACGCCGGCGACGATCCGCTGGGCGTCCGGCTGGGCCAGGAAGTGAGTGTTGCGCTGCAGGAAGGCAAACACGGTGGCCAGGAAGCGCTGCGGGTCATCGCCGTGCTGCGCTAGCAGGTTGTGCAGCGTCTCATCGTGGCGCGTGTTGCCGTCACCGGCATCGATCTCCTCGATCGTGCCGCTCATACTGCCTCAAACACAGCTGGTGCGGCCGCGCAGACCGTCTCGTTGAACAGGGACTTTTGACTTGGGTTGCGAAACAGGGTGACAGGGTGATGATGGCCGGGATGAATGGTACAACAGCGACCCGGAGCGAGGTGATGCGTACCGATCCAGTTGCGAATGTGAACTATGGAGCAGCGACGCATCCAGATGAGCGTTGGAGCGCACAATTTGCCGCCCTGCAGCATGGGAGCATGCACTGCGGAACACTTACGGTGTCGTCGGTCATTTTGCAAGCAAATCTGCACACTAGCATCGTAAGCAAGCGACAAGTGTAAGAAGAATCGTTTTGTATCGTCACAAATTGCCGTCCCCCATTGAGCGAGTCTTGGAATTGAGAGGCGGCTGCCGGTGTCGAAATGGCTGCAAAGTCTGAGCAACCTCCCACTACTGGCGAGCCTGCGGTGACAGCCGTACCTGCAGAGGCGCAGGACTCGCCAGAGACTGCGGCAGCACCCGCAAAGCGGCCGGCAGAAGGTGCCGGCTTGTATCAAGACATACCAGTACACTGCCTTGAACTGCGATCGTGCTACAAGACCGCTGCAGGGATTGCCTGGTTTCTACACCACTAGGATCATATGGAAAGACCAACAAATCGATCGCGCCCTCTACCGCTGCAGATGCCGCAGGCGCCGCAGAGGCGGATGCGGCGCCTGCCGCCAAGCGGGTGAAGACAGACGGTGGTGCAGCGACGGACGCTGCGGCGGCAGAGCCTGCCGCAACAGCCGACGCAGCAGGTGAAGCAGCCGATGGAGTAGCCGATGAGGCAGGCGGCGATGAAGGGGAGGAGGAAGGTGAGCCGGCGGCTCCGGTGGTCCCCGCCGAGCCAGTGACGCTGGGCTTCAGGACCTTCGCCAGCGGCGAGGAGTGCTTCTCCTACTTCCACGAGCTACTGGTGAAACTGCGGCCGGACCAGGACCTGAACGAGGTGGGTGGCCGTCTGCATGCTGACCACATTTGCTGTGTCGGACGGTGTCGGTTTGCCCGCCCATGGTGAGATGTGCGCCTCGTCCGACTAAACCAGCTGGCGGCTCCGATGCCCAGCCACTAATAGACGCTCGATAATGACATGGCCGAGGTTTTCTTTGCTGCAGTACGAGTTCACCATGGTGATGGATCTGCTGCGGAAAGGCCACCCCAACCCTACCAGCAAGGTGCGACCATGGCAAACTCACCATGAAACGCAGCAGACACCACTGCAACCGCGACCGCTGCCCGCCGCCTGTCGGTGCATCCAGGTTCTCATTCCCCCACCTCAGGTGCCTCGTGCAAACAGTGCTGCAGTTGTCGCGGTCGCAGATCGGGGGCGGCGTGCGGGCGGTGCAGATCAAGCAGCACAAGGAGATGGATTCCACATGCTTTTTCGTGCTGCGCGCCGACGGCAGCAATGAGGACTTCAGCTACCGCAAGTGCATCTCCAGCCTGGTGCGCCTTCAAAACCCTGTGTCGTGCTGGTTTTTGTAGGCTTCTGCACTCGCACAGATGCTTGCACCTCGTCTTTGGGAACTGTGATTGGAGTGCAGCGGTGTGCTGCTCGAGAAGTCGTCTGCTTCACATCACGCGTGCAAACTCACTGTCCAGAGGGACGCTAGACACTGATCTGCATATATGTCTCTGCCCTTGCAGTTCCCAACGCACGAGATGGGCAGTGGCAAGGGCGGCAGGGGTCGTCCCTCGGGCGGCCGCGGCTCTGGCGGCCGCAGCAGCGGCGGCCGAGGGCGCGGCGGCGGCAGCGGCGGCAGGGGCCGTGGCGGGGGTGGCCGTGGCAGCAGGGGTGGCCGGGGTGGTGGGCGCGGCCGTGGCAGGGGCCGCCGCGGCTGATACCTGGGTTTCTTGTTTGGAGTGTCCGAGTTCAGCAACGACTAGAGCCTCCAGCATTTGAGCAGATAATGAGCAGATGAATTGTTGGCAGAAGCTCTTCAGTGCCGACATGGCAGTCCTCATTGCAACACACGGTCGTAGCATAGGCGAGCAGACAGGCAATGGCGATGGGTCAGAGCGCTGGACCAAATCTGCCATGGCATTGAATGTTGCTTGGTTTCGGAACACTCATCTGCCGCGCAAGTGCAATAGACATTCGTGACTGTCTACACGTTTGCTGTACATGATACATCGAAATCAAGATAAACCACACAATGTACACACAGGCCTGATGATACGGCCCCTGATCAAACGCTCTCTGGGTTGCTCGCATCAGTGCACCCTTCCATGTGACATGGCATGCATTTTCTCGTAGCCTGGCGGCATCTGCATCTGCATCTGCATTGCTGGGTAACCAGCCGGTTGCTGGTACCCAGGTGCTGCCGCCAAGCCGCAGTCGACGTGTCTCCGCTTGGCTTCTGAGGCCAGCGAACCACCTGCAGGCAGCAGCACCGAGGGTTGAGGTTATTTACACTCACGTTTCACTGCGATAGCTTTATTTGGCAGCAAGTAGCCAGAATGCCCTGAGCGCGCATCGCCTCAAGTCAGACACCAATCAGAACCGGCAAGCAGCACAAGGCAGCCGCACCTGAGGCCGAGTCGCTGTCAAGCCGCCGCTTGGACTGCAGCCGCCTGGCGGTGTGGGCGCGATCTGCCGCCCCCGCGATCTGAGCGTACGCCTCCAGCGTTGCATACGGCGTGCCCGTCTCTGGGTGCCTGTACTTTGCGGGCAGCCCTGCAGCGAGGCAGGTGGGCCGCCCACTCTGAGGTCTTCAAGTGTAGCAGGCTCAAGCCGGGGGGCACTGCTCAGTGCATACATCATGCAGAGCAGCAGGTATGGGCCATCAACCCCCAAAAGGCCGAGTGCACCTCCGCCTGCTGGATGCTGGTTTTCCCCAAGGCGATGCTGCCACGGCAGGGCGCTTCAGCGGGCACGGAAGGGGGACTGCACACCTGTGACTGCGCACAGCTGCCTGGGCGCCGCAGGCGGGGCACGCCGGGACTGCAGCTGCGCCGGCACCTCCCGCATGTTTACCAACTCCAGCAGCGTCTGCGGCGGCAAGCCTTGTCTGGTGTTGGATCTGATGGTGCCGTCAGCTGTTGGCCAAGTCCAGCAGTAGTAACACGAGCATGTGACTGGGCGCTAATAGGCGGGTGCTCAACGGTTGCACGTCGAGTGTTGTGGCTTCATGTTGCGGAAATGTCATATCATCGAGGGCGAGCCTGCTCGATATCTACTATCATGTGGGTCATCATCAGCCGTCTGTGGCCCCGAATGCCTACACGTGTCGTGGCTCGATTTGGGACAGGCAGCGAAGCTGCCGCAGCCGTGCAACCACCACTGCGGTTGCGACCACAGGCAAAGCGCAGCAGGGGATCGGAGTTTGGTCAAGGCAGTGCCACAACAGCACAGGGCAGCAGTTCGTGGCTTCATGTCGCGAAAACGTCATATCATCGAGGGCGAGCCTGCTCGATATCTACTATCATGTAAGTCATCATCAGCCAACAGTGCTCCCAGGCACATTGACAGGCACCATATACGAGACCGCACCGCCAATACGGTTGCGTCCTCACAGCCTGCGTCGCTTCCCTGCTGCCCAACTGCTCATCCCGTTTGCATACATGGTGCTCGGAGGGCGTTCACATTGCTGAACAGATTTGCAAGCATCTCCTACAACAGCTTCGCAATGAGGATTGGTCTAAGAACATGAGCAACCGGGAGAAACCGAATCAAGGACCTACCAGCTCCCGGTCCTTGCCGACTCGCTTGGAGTGGTAGCGCATAATGGGTCCGGCGTGCTTGGCGCTCTTTATGGCATTTCGCTTTTTGACCTCCTCCTCCCGTGCCAGCAGCAGCTGCAACCCCAATTCAAAATCTCTTTCAGTCGAAAGGTCACAGACCGACACCTGCTACGAAGTACACTTGGAGC
The DNA here is from genome assembly GCA_033439295.1 of Deuterostichococcus epilithicus. Taxonomy (NCBI): domain Eukaryota; kingdom Viridiplantae; phylum Chlorophyta; class Trebouxiophyceae; order Prasiolales; family Stichococcaceae; genus Deuterostichococcus; species Deuterostichococcus epilithicus. The sequence goes on along the minus strand of JAVTLE010000005.1, from coordinate 903,789 downwards.
ATGTGCCTTCAAGCCTGACTACTGCCCGGCAACAGCATGTGTGGTAGCCCATTCAGTGGCTGTGGGAGTGCAATCTTCTTGCATGGGCATTTCCGATGAGCAAGTCCCGCACCTGCAGCGAGCGTGCATTGTCCAGCTCCGTTTTGGCCGCCTCGGCCAGGAGCTCATCCTGCGTCAGCGGCTTGACCTCCGCTGCGGTGCCGCTCTTGGTGCGCCGCTTGGCCATCTGCGATCGCACGCGGGGGAGGGGTACGCTCGCAGAGATGTTGGAGACAGGAGATTGGGGTTTCAGAGCAGCAGGGCAGCGGCCGCTGCGTCCGTGATGGCCGCCGCTGCCGGACTTTCCCTTTGCATTCGTGGCAGGTTGTCCGCCAAAGGCGGGAAGCGTGGGCGTTGCCACCTCTGCCGTGCCACCAGTTCGCCCGACTGCTGAAAGTAGCCAGCATGTAACTGCAACTCGCCTGGGTTCCCCACCCTTGTGACGCACCTGGGTCTGCTGCACGCGCTCCTTTTCGGCTCGCTCCTGCTCGGCGACCTCCACGCGCGCCCTCGTGGACGCCCGCAGCTTTGGCGGCCGAAACTCCGCAAGCGCCGTCGCCGCCAAAGCCGCATCAGCAGCAGCGTCCTGCTTCTGGCTGCCCGACGGCTGCTTTTGCCGCGCCGCGCCGCCGGACTTGGCTGCCTTTGCGCCGGCGGCGGCCTCGCGCGCCTCGCGTGCCCGCTTCTTGGCGCCCGGTGGCGCCAGCCGCTTCTGCCTGCGGCGGCGGCATCGCGGTGTGTGCGAAGCGACCAGTGTGTGAGCAGCTATTGGAGCAGCGGCAGAACTGGGTCCGCCTGTTTCATGAAAAAGCAGGTGCCAGCAGATGCTGCTTGCTTCCATTAGAATAACACTGTCGCTGCAGAACCGCGATCGCATTGCGCTGGCCATGACCTAGAGGGTTGGCAGCATGTGCACTGCATAGCAGCGGGGGAAGGCATGACCCACCTGCGCTCCTTCTGCTCGCCCTCCTCCCCCTCATCATCGCCCTCATCCTCCTGTAGTCCACAAGGTCGCAGATCATCATAGACACCCCTGCAGGCCTCCCCCACCGCATGCACCAGTCGAGCACCAGCCATGACGACAAGCCAGAGCGTTGGCGCTGCAGCCCCTCGCACCGGCTGATCGAAATCGGAGTCCGGCTCGTCTTCCGACTCGGACTCTGATGACTCCCAGTCGGTGTCCCGCGCCTCCTCCTGAAAAAAGTCCTGTCCCCAAAACTCAGTGTCGGCGTCGTCTTCCTCCACCAGCTCGCCCATGCGCCTGCCGCGGGTGCTGCGGTTGGGCAGCACCCGCGGCTCCTCCGGCTCGTCCTCGCTGCTGCTGCTGGCCTCATCGCCGCTGCTGCCGCCTTCGCTGCTGCTTCCGGCGGCGACTTCCTCCTCCGCCTCCTCTTCTTCCTCCGAGTCCGACATGCTGCTGTTTTGAAGGAAGTCTGCTTAAAGGTAGAAGTAGCGATTCATCAGTGCGAAACTCGCAGTCGTCGCTCAAATGCTCGGAGTCGGTCAGGATGGGACCGCAAGCATGAACCGGTGACTCTGCCAGGTGACGATGTGCAGGCTCGGGCCCCCACCAATCGTACGTCAGACAATGAAAAGCACTGAAGGATCCAGGGAGCTTCGGGAAACGGAGACTGGAAACTGGCAGGCGGCACCGGTGAGCAACATGGTTTCCACAAACCGTAAGCCCACGTCAGGGGCATGGAGCCCTGCAACGAGGGCATGGCTTGCAGGTTTCGGCCCACAGCGCCGCTGCGATCTTGTTGGTTTATGGTTACAGTTTGGTCGCATGACCGCGACTCTTATATGAGCAGCTGCTTTGGCGCCTCGGCGGTCGCATCGGCGGCATCAGCACTTGAAGCCGCCGCCCGAGCACGCAGCCCCGCCGGGGAGCCGCAGCAGTTTTTGTATTTCTGTTTCGATCCGCAAGGGCACATGCGATTTCGCGGCGGATACTTATGGGCAAGCCTTTTCCTATCCGACTTGCTGCCCTGCTGGATTGCCGCTGTGTCACCCTCTTGTGCACATTCCCGCTCCGCTCGCAACTCTAGAGATTCAGCTGCAGCCTGGCCGCTGGCTGCCGGCTGCACCGTGCCATTTGGGTCATCCTTTGCTGCTCCATCGAGGCGCACGCCCGCTGCCATGCGCTCAATCAGCAGTTCGATGGCCTGCAGAGCATGCACTCGGCCTGTAAAAATGTGAAAGAAATCGCACATGGCTCGGTGGCTGCATGGCATATCAGTTAGGTCTATGCGAAGCTGTCGCTGCACAGCCTTGGCAAGCCGGCGACGCCGTTGCCGCAGCCAGCTCAAATCCACGTCGATCAGTCTCGTGCCTTGTCGGTGTTGCCTGCGCATTCTGTTAGCGTGGCGGCCGCCACGCCGCCATCGTCGCAGCCAGTGCCCCGCAGCACGAGCTCCTCCTCTTCGCTGCCCCAGTTGCGCGCCGACGGCGCCGCGGCGCAACTGTGCCAGCCGACGGGAATGTCCTCCGCCGCACCCTCTCCACAGTCGCTCACCAGACGCACGCTGCACAGGTGCAACCCGCGAGTCCAGCGATCTGGCCTCATCAGGGATGAGCGCTCAGCAACAAGAAGACAGTTTATGCTGACCAGGACGCAGCTCACCTGTTGTAGTGATCGCCGTCGTGGTATGACAGGTGGAGGTTGCGAACCTTCTTCCCTTTGCCCTGTGATGATCATCGTCTCACACTCAGCACGCCAATCCACGAGCATCTCAAGCTTGCCTCTGAACTGCATTGCGAGCTCACAAAAGATACTACATCCGGAGCTGTCGAGATGTATCCTTAGTATGGTACCTTGAAGTTCTGGATCGTCCACACGGGCTGCCCCGACTGATGCACGGTGATGTCAACCTCGTACAGCATGCTCGCAGCCTGCAGCTCAATGTGGCCGGCCCAGGTGCCGTCCTGCAGCAGAACGACCATGTATCCGACTGAGATGCAGCAACCCTAGACCACCTGGAGCCCTGGCGGCGCAGGTGTGCAGAAATGCATGGCACGACACATACAGGAGCCGCTTCCATGAAGCATGATCCGATGCACAGCAGCACATGACGGCGGATCATGCACGATTTGTTTACAGCTGCATCCGCACCTTTCGCATCCGCTCCACATAGTCCTGAAAACCCTCGTCATCCTCCACGAAGGCGGCAAAAGCGTCCTCGTTGCGCCGCACATGATCAATCACCTCCCGCCGCAGCCGTGCATGGTCTGCATTGGACCCGTGCAGCTGGTCGTCTAGGGCCCGAAAGAAGCAGTTGCCTGCAATGCAAACCAAGCAGTCCGCGTGGAAGTAAGAGGTTTGAACGCAACATCGATGTCGATGTTGGGTTGCGCCAAGCTTGATTCTGCGGAGCAACATCATCACTGTGCGCACTGGAAGAGGTCGGTGTCACGGATCCCAGAGGTTCTGGGCAGCATCACGGCAGCTTGATTTGCAGTCCGTGCTGATGCGCACCGTCCGGTGCGACCTCGACAATGCGCAGGCCCAGTCCGTGGAGCTCATGTGCTACATCGTCGTGGCTCCAGGGCCCCGACTTGTGAGACTGCAAGCAGGGTTTCGAAATGATTCATTCCACCGCATGAACGGCTTGCGGGATTTGAGATCCGGAAGGAACACTAGATCACCCGCCGGTGCCCGCTGCCACACCTTGGCGCGCTCCTTCCGACGTGGCGCTTCTGAGCATGCCTTCTTCACTGGAACCTTTGGGTTCTTGATCTTCTTGGCGCCCATGCAAGGCTGTAATCGGGTTCTGACATGGTTGGGGTGGTTGCACTTGCAAGCAAATGTTCCGACATCACTGTCCCCTCATGTAGAAATGCGACATGATCATCCAGATCAACTTGCACAGCATCTCATATTTGTGATGCATTGGAGAACTCGTGTCGCATGCTGCTATGAGCCGCGGCCCTGCGCCAGGGCCGGTCACTGTGCTGCGAGGCCATCAGAGCGATGTGCAGGCGCTGGCGTACCACACGGAGCTAAATATAATCTACTCAGGGTGATCCGCGCGCAAGCATGCGATAGAAGACTAAAGGAGACTCAGCCGCAACTCGTGTTCCTCTGAACGCAGGTGGACGTCACCCTAATGCCTGCCATGACCGCAGGGACGCCAGCGGCGAGCTGCGGATCTGGGACACAGCCTCGAGAAGATCTGCGACCTGCCGCAAGTGTGAAGAAGTGCATTTTCATGCCCTGCAAGATGCAAGTGGGCCGTCCAGACAAGTCTAGTTCCGAAACAATGACTGAATTTGGTCCGCCATGCAGGCTGCACTCGAATGCGGCGGGCATCATTGGGCTGGCGTGCCTGGTATCTGATGGCAGCTCCATCCTTGTGAGGTGCGAATGATAATCCGTCCATCAATACTCGAGTTACGCACCTCAAAAGCGCCTTTGCTGTTTGTGTGCGTCCTCACCATGCTCAGATGCTGCATGCCCTGCCGGCGCAGTCAGGGACGGGAGGGGACGGTGCGAATATGGTCGCTGGATGCAGACGGCTCGCTGTCAGGCAGGTGCGTGGCCATGACTGCGGTATCTTGGAGGCACCTTGCATGTTGTCCAGCATATTGGCTGTGAGACGCGGAGCGAGCGGTTCTTATGGTCCCTGTCGTCATGTGGCCCCGCAGCGAACCGCTGCGGGAGTTTTGCACCATGTCCTACACCTTCTGCCGCATGTCGGTCCTTCACACCACGTCCCCTGCACAGGTGACCCATTCCTATCTCCAACCTTGTGGTTCGTTCCTTCTGGGCTGCTGACTGCTCGCACACACACATGGCTCAATGCTGGACGCCACTTGGCTCGTCAGCGCAGCAGGCTGCACCAAAGCTGCCCGACCTCTTGTACTCGCAGCCACCAGAGCCTGAGCCTGGAGACCCTGTGGGACTTGTGGCCGCTCCGGGCGAGGACCCGACCACAGCAGAGCTGTGGGCCCTGCAGGTGAGCATGGCTTGCAGGTACGCGTTTTGGTGCCCATGGCAAGCGCCTTGAGGTCTGGAGCTGCTATCTCGTTTCGAGTATGATACCGTCAGCCGTCATCGCATCAGTGTGCGACCTGTCGCATGCGGTTGCTGATCCCAGCTCAACACGACCTCCCGTGTCTGCAGACGGCCTCCCGGCTGGTGGCCTTCGGCCTGCCTCCCGGCGTCACCTACGGCATGTGCATGTCCATGTGCGCCTTCCGGCGGGACGGCCGCACTTACCTGGCCGTCGGCTACGAGGATGGGCACGTGGCGGTGTGGCAGGCCGCTGACCCACGGCAGCCGCTCATGGCGTCGCAGCTGCACAAGGAGCCAGTCATGGCGCTGGCCATCGACAGCACGGCTTCAGGTGGGACTCCGAGGACGCACACGCTTTCGCGAGGATGCACATGGTGTGCAGGCAGCCAGCCTGGGGATCTTGGTGCCAGGAACTTACCACTCGCTGTCATGTTCAGGATAGCTGCGCCAGCAGGGGCTGGGCTGGCTCACTCAGCCTGTGCCAGACTGAGTTGTCGATGCTATGGAGAGGGGTCCACGTGCTCAGCGCAGCAAGCATTTGCCGGGAAGCGCTCTGTTGCTGCAGGCGGCGTCAGCGGCTCTGCTGAGAAGCAGCTCGTGTGCTTCCGGATGAACCTGGAGAGCCGCACCATGGCTGTCTGCCAATCCCTGGAGCTGCATAAGGAGGGTATCTCGGACGTCGCGCTGCGGAATGACGACAGGATATTCGCCACCGCCGGCTGGGACGGCAAAATCCGAGTCTACAACTACAGAAAGGCGGCCGCCCTGGCGGTCCTCAAGGTGACAATTGTACTGCAAATCTGTTCTGCGTTGCAAGCCCCCTTCAGTGCCTCGTGAACATCCAGCAGCAGCCATCCAGCTAGTCTTGTAGGATGACATCACTCTTCTGGCGGAAGCCTTTCCTATCCTGTCTGCCCTCGCCAAACATCTGTAGAGACGACTGTCTCCTGTGCAGTACCACACGGCGGCGGCCACCACAGCAGCGTTCTCGCCAGGGCAGCTGCTGGCCTCGGCGTCCAGAGATGGGTCCGTGGCCCTTTGGTCGGTGTACAGGGATGCCGTTGCATGACGTGAGCAGGTGCCTCCGGCCCACAGAACGTTTCATCGGCGCAGGCAGCTCCTTCAGGTGAGCGAGCAGCACAGAATGAAATTGCAGTGTCACGACTTGCTCTGATGGAATCGTTTGGCCAATGAGCGCGCTATTTGCATATGTTGTTGACCATGCCAGGTGGATAGTGCCTGGACACTGACGAATCACATGAGCAAGGTCAGCGCAACCTAAACTGTTCGGCATATCAAGGCAAATTGCCGGGCGTGCGCAGGAGGCATGTCCAACAGGGCAAGGTCCTGCCAATTGGTCTGCCTGGCTGTGAAGAGGTGACGTACTGCTTTGTGCTCTCTATAAGCGACCAGGAAAGACCTGCATGACTCACTGATCGGCCAAGACTTCAGGCCTGACAAGCTCGAGAGAACAACGCTTAGTTGTCTGCATTTCTCATGCATTTCATGGTACCTTTTGCCTCAGCATGTGGTTTTTCGATTGTGCGCTACCTGTCCCGCATTGCTCAGCGTCGGCGCACTGCTGATGTTCCAAAGTGAAGTCGGACCAACAGCTGGGCAGGTCTCGATAGCCGGATTCCTGATGTGCGCGTCTATTCCGTTGTGATCTGCGCAGCGCTCGAGTGTAATTGCAGGGTTTTATGACATGCGTAATATGTGGACCTGGGAGACAGATCAGACGCCAACGTGATCACCTAGGTACATCCCGTAGCGAAGTTTGCCAACAAAGCCTTCACCATGGCACCCACATCCAGACGGTCACGTGCGTCACATCACGCCTGCAGGCTTAATCCTGCGATGTCGCCAGCCGCCACAGCCGCTGCCTGCTGCTGTGCCGTCGCTGATCCTGTCGAACCCTGCTGCGGCGCCTCGCGCGCCGCAGGAGCCGTTCAGCCTGGTGCTACCGTCTCCTCAGCAGCCGCCGCGGCGCCAGTCGTGGCCCCTGTCGCGCGAGCACCTGCAGCCTCCGCAGGCGCTGCCCCGGAGGCTTGTCGTTCGTCTTCTTCCTCCGGCTCCGTCTCGTATTCGTCAGAGCCCGAAGACGGCAGGTCGATGTCCGCCAGGTAGTCCCCTCCAGCCGCGCCTGCCGCAACAAGTTTGGCTTCCCTATGAGGGGACGGCAGGGGTCATGCCGCATGCAGTGCCGGGGGCACTGCGAGCTGTATTGCAGGTGCTCTTGTCGTTGCAGTGACATTGCAGGGGGCGCTTTGCTCCCGGCGCTCGTACCGAGAAGCGAAACAGCACGAAGGGCGCAGGAAAGACCCGGACTACTGGTGCGCCTTGAGGCACCTGTCCCAGTCGCAGTCCTGATTGGTCGAGTCGCAGAAACTGGTGCTAGGCCTGTCAACATAGAAGCAAGAGATCCAGAAATTCACACTTTTGCGTGCAGCGGCCTGTTCTTGCCCCGCGCGCATGCGATCCATGTGCGCCGCCTGCGCCGCGATGACATCGACGCTGGTATCGCATGCCGCATAGATGTCCAGCAGCTCCTCGTTGACTTTCAGGAAGCTGTGGCCCCTGCGCGCAAGTCGCAGAAGCATGGTTGCAGAAGACCTCGCGACAGGAGTATCCATGCGACCTGAGGAGCAGGCTCGCTCCCGCCATAGGCTCGGCGGTTCCTTGCTGGGTGCCCAACAAGCTGCGCTCGCAGCGCGTGAAGGGCCGGAGGCTGAGACCAACCAGGACGTCCACGAGGCTTGCGGGGACCAGCATTTTCAGGGACAGGCATGCCGTGGCTCCCGCCAAGGGTTTGGCAGGCTGACAGCGCACGGCTCACCACTTGAAGCGGGAGAGCAGGCCGGCGGCGGCGTCCTGAAAGCCGCAGATGTACAGCGCCGCCGCCAGCGCCTCCACGCATGACAGCTGTGTCGGCTTGCCTGCAAGCAGGCGCAGACAAATCCGAGATCGAGCACTGTTGAGACCATGGGCTTTCCGTCGCACCTGCTGCGAGCGGTCATCCAGCTGATGGACGCTGGTGGAGGCGGAGAGCTTGATCCAGTTGCTGGGCGCTGACGCATGCGGGGAGCCGTTCTAGCAGACATCTCCATGGCGAAGCTTACCAAAGTTGACAGGATTTGCGGCAACCAGCCAGGGCAGCAGTCGTGGTGCCGCCCCCCGCGTCCGGTCTGCATTTCGCGCACGCAGCGAACTGTCAACCAGGGCCCGATCCTGAGACTGCCCTTCACAGCCCTAGGCATAGGCACATCTGTGCGCAATCGGCTGCCTCATGCTGCCTGTCATGCGTGAAGAGCCGCATGTGCGAAGAGCTGCCGGGCGGCAAGACTGAACTGACGAAAATACGGAAGCAGAACAAAAGGAAGGGCGCACTGAAGGGCACATCATCCAGGCGGTGCCAGGAGCAGTCCACCACTGCGAGACCCTTTGCCCCAATGAGGTCCCTGTCCTCACGCGACACGCACGCCTGCAGTCTCGGCCAGGTGACAGCGTTGAGGTTTGCGGGGAGCTCAGGGGACAGAACTGGCAGCCGGGCGGCAGCTGTGCAGGCGCCAACCAGGCCCGGACGGGTGCCGGATGCCATGCTAACCCGTATGATGCTGTGCAGCAGTACTCGGGCATTCGCTGGCATAACGTGCGGCTTCAGGGCTTGCACCCTTCCCACCTGGCCCATGGGGCTGAGCACGACGCCCGGGAAGCTGGTGCCCAGTCGCAGCTCCTCCGCCGCATGCTGCCGCATGAGCTTCGTGCCTGCAGCACATCGTCGAGTGCCGCTTTGTCTGCAGGGACACCTCTCATGGAGGCTGTGCCTCTGGCAGCTTGTGAATTCCTTTACGGGTATGCAGAGCACAGCCAAGAGAGTGCTGGTGCAAGGCCATGCCGGCGGCGATATGCACCCTGCCAGAACAGATGCTGCACCACGCCGCGCTGGTGGCAGCGAATAGAAGTCTACATGTCTGGTTCTGTCTATCTAGATGGACTGGTGTGTTGCCTGTGCAGCGCTTGCGGTCGCAATGGCCAAGGTCCCACAGCGCCAGGCGGATGTCTAGCTGCGGCGCCTCGCCCGATTCGTCGCTGTCCCCATCGCTGTCCGATGCCGGCCGCTCCCCCTGATTGTAGTAGTTGCCGTGCGCCCAGCCCTCGCGGAAGGTGCTGGCCTTGCGCCGCTCAGCTGAGTGGCCTCCCCTGCCGGGCCGCGGCATTGCGCACGAGCAATTGCGCCCTAAAGGCCTGTGATGCCCAGCTGCCGCGGGCGTCAAGTGCGCCTATACTTGTCTCTCAGGCTACGAGCGAGGATATGGGGCGGTACAAAGCGCAAATGGTTACTAGCATTTAACAGTGAACATGCATGCCACAAGTCCGAAATGGTTGATCTGCAACGCAAGTCCAACAAACCCCGCTCATACAATGCAGTGTGTTACAAACCTACTTGTATGAGCTCTGAAGCCAAAACGTTTGTACCAAGACACCAGACGGTGGCGCTTTGTCAAGTGGTGGCATTCGAGCAATCCAAGAAGCAAGCAACATATTTTTCAGTTACATAGCTGACTTCACGCTGCAGCAATGTCACACTATGAACCATCTATGTACACTTGACATCCCGGGGCTGCGGAACTCTGGCAACGACTGCTATTTCAACAGCGCACTCCAGGCGAGCGACGCGTGCTCTGCTTGTTGACACTTTGGTCCTACCATGCACATCAGAAGGTACTGAACAAGCTTCCCTTATGTTGATAACAGGCTCTCGCCAGCTCACAGTCAGTCAACGAGTGCCTGCGCCGCATTCAGGCAGCAGCACTCACACAGCGGCAGGGTGCGCTGCCAGCCAAGCAGCTGCCGCGGCTGCTGGCCAGGTTGAGCCATTGTCTGACCACGCTGCAAGCCGTTTGCGGCCGCACGGAGACGGCCGATGCAGAGGAGCTGCTCGATGCACTCAGGTAAGTGAGCAGCAGACAGTGGCACAATATATCGCGGGTGCCTCTGCACTCCTGTGCCGTCCATGATGCAGAGCAGTGCCGGGACGGGCCACACACCGCAGCTTCTGGGCGCAGCATCGAAGCTATGGTGCGAACGATGCAGGGACCATCATGGGAACATACTCTCGTTTGGCGACCAGCACGACGCAGCCGAGGCATTCGAGCTGCTGGCCGATGGCCTCGACTCGGAGCTGCAGCACTGGTTCGCAGAAACCCTGCGGCACGAACTGCAGACGGCCTCCCTGCAGCACCTGGCGGCGATTAGCCAGCTGCCGGCATGCACAGGCGAGCAGCACCACCGCTGCGGCATGGCTGCATGGAGCGATGCGGCTGACTCACCTGCTTGTTCCTCTGCATGCTGCAACGTCTGGTGGTGGCCTCACGCACAGGACCTCTCGCCAGGCATCGGCCAGTGACGGCACATGATTCTGGCAGACTCAGCAGAAGCACTTCGTTTGCCTACATCCAGGGTACCAGACAGCGCAACTGCCGTCGCCGGCGCGGCTGTTCAGCACATGGCGGGAGCTCACAACGCTGCCGATGCGGGGCATGCTGAAGGAAGATTCCTACTGCCTCGTCTGCCGCAGCACCTCGATGTGCCAGCTGACGCCCTTCTCGCTGCTCACCCTGCCAATCGGTGAGCGCCTGAGAGACTTGTGCTGGAGGCATCCCTTACTGGAAGCATCTCTGCACATGCCATGATCGGGCAGTGGCAGTGGTCCTGTGCAGCTTATGCTTGAGCGGCCAGTGCATGTGCATATGCGAGCGGACTTCGCAGCCAGCAGGCTCCTTCAATGGATGTATGTCGTGTGCTGCAGCGCCCACTCTGGAGCGTTGTCTGGAGACCTTCTCAGGCTTCGCATATGTGCACGGCGTTGAGTGCGTCAGGTGCCATGCCAACAATCTTCTGTCAGTCTCAAGCGGCTATGATTGAGCTGTGAGTGGTAGGGGACGCCATGTCAGAATTTGAGAGGGGTTCAGCTGATCTCGGGGAAACATTGACGTGTGAACCCCCATTTGACAGGTGTTCGCTGCGTGCCTCCCTGCAGCGAGATGGGCAACCTGCCGACCATGAGGCTGTCATGCTCGAATCCAGCGGCTCAGAAGACAGCAGGTGGGGCAGATTTGGCAGTGGGGACGACGATGGGCCTTGTGCTTGCTTTTGGCGTCGCTCGGTGCAGCCGAGAGTGGCTGCTACTTTAGTCCATCGCAGCATCTTAAACTGGGAATGGAAAGCCTTGTCCCCTTCCTCAGGTCGGGCAATGAGGAGTGCGCGTCAACAGCCACGCTACAGCAGCTGCAGCGGCTCGCGGCGGGCAGCGCGCCGCTACCCCTGGCCGACTATGTGAATCAGCTTGCGGGCATCGGGTTGCCCTGGCGGTCACGCAGGGTGTCGATGCTGAAGCGCTGCTCGGTGCTGAAGCCGCCACAGGTGAGCGGCAGCATGGCTTGCCTAACAAGTGCATAAATGCACACACAGCATGCACATGGCTGCACATCGAGCACCCTCCGATGCTCGCCATGCCTTGGGCCACCCGACATGTTCGCTTTGGAAGCTGGCCCCCCATAACCTTCTGTTCTCGCATATACGCAGCTGCTGTGCCTGCACTTCCGGCGGGTGCAGTGGACGCCGGCGGGGCGGCACGTCAAGGTGCCCGGCCGCATCTGCTTCCCCGCTGTGCTGCCGGCAGCGGCCCTGACCAGCGCGGCGCCCGACCTCCCCAACACTGCTGGCGGCCCGCGCCCTGCTTCTGCCCCGTCCGGGCGCAATGGCTGCGGCCGCCCAGAGGAAGGAGTTGCAGAGGTGCCGCCGGCGCCGCCGCTGTCGCAGTCGCAGCAGCAGCAGCAGCAGCAACAGGAGCCTGAGGCGCGCACTGCAGAGGGCACGGAATGCAGCGAGCTGCCGGCACAGGGGAGCTCGGGCATCGCTTCGTCACAGTACACCCTCGTGGCTGTTGTCGTCCACCAGGGCGGGCCAGACTCTGGACACTACACGACGCATCGCCGAGCCGGTTGCTCCAAGGTGCGGGTTTTGCTCACGTCTGCAACCGCCACAGCCCGGCTCACCTGTCGATGGTGACTGCAAGTGTTGATGCCGATCGATGCTGCATTCCTCCCCATACCGCTCGCAGACGTCCTGATATGCGAGACGATGCGATACCCATGTTGATCTGTGCGCGCGCTAGCGCAGTCATGCGGGGAAGCGGCCGCACGCTGGTTCAGCACATCAGATGCGGCGGTGCGGCAGACGACCCAAGACGAGGTTCTGCGAATGGAGGCCACAATGCTGCTCTACGAAAGGACCCTCTTGTGATGACAGTCTCTCCCTGGTTCACCAGGCATACAACAAGCGCGAGTGCATTTTTTCCATCAAGTCGCGCCTGAACCCTGGAGTGTGTCACGCGGTGATGTCATGCGTTTGTCAGGAGATTTGTTCGATGATATTGGAGGGTCCCTGTTACTGAGGGTCCTGAGGGTCTTGACAGATGCATCGTAACTAGCTGGCCAATCTTGTACTGCGATCCGGCCGGGTGCCGTGGACGTTCAAGCAAATTGCTTATTCCACTACTCCCGGGACAGCAGTTTCAACAACGCAAAATCGCAATCCTTCCGCAGCCGCCAAGCCAATTATCAGCGGCAAAGTTTGCGCGAGAGGTGTGGCCTGTCGTCCTTCGAGCTGCCTGCCAGACCAGCTGCTGCACATGCCGATTCCATCTCGACGACTGGTTAACGACCATTGAAGACTCTTGCACCGACCAGCCCGTCGCTGCTTGAAGGTCTGGCTGTCAGAAAGGTCGAGTCTGCCTCAGAAAGCTGTAAAGTCGTCAGCGTCAGCCTTTTCATCTGTGCGTGGCTGTCCCATCATCTGTGCTGCACTTGCACCGGTGCTGCTGTATATGCAACTGAGCTCGTCTACATCTCAGGGTTGACGCCTTACGACGAGCTGCACCCGATGTGCGATACTGTCGAGACTTTGCCGTCGCCTTTTGTGCCGCCGCCGGCAGCGCCACCCGGCTGGCAGGCGCCGATCCGCACCGGCAGCCACGACAGCGACTGCGACAGCAGCGTGCACGGCATCGATGCCCCTCGCGCCACACAAGACGAGACCTTCAGGTGGTTGCCGTTGGCTCATTGCTGTGGGGGTGCACTTTCGGAAGTCCGCGTGCACCTGCTGCTGTCCACCTGATGCTCTGCACCCGACTGTGACAGTCGACAGCTGAATGTCAACTCCCAAAACACCCCCTGTGCCAGCGATTGCCAGTCATCTGATAACTGGTGATGTGCGCTGACGGAAAAATGCAATCTAGGTGCAGCAATGCCCAATACGGCCCCACCGCTGTCGCTTGGTGCGCCGCGATCGTCGCAGCGCACGCCCCCAAGCACAACCCCAACACCGATCAGCAGCAGCGCTTCAGCAGCAGCATCGATGACGGCTCCCCCCGGCTCGAGCACTACAGCACTGACGGTTCGACAATGCATGAGCAGCAGCAGTATTTCGGCCAGCAGGCAGCAGAGGCCAGCCTTGGCGCCAGCCGGAGTGTCAGCACCACCATGCCGGGTCACTTGCGCCGCGGCAGCCAGGAAACCGTTGACATGCTGGGCAACGGCAACAATGGTGGCGGTGCCGGCGCGACTGGCTCTGCTGTACCTGGCCCAGGTGTCAAGCGAACAATCGTGCCGCATTATGCGCTTTCTGATGATCGATCACCCTTGGCCTTTGTCCCCGCCAACAAGCACAGTCTGCAGCGCCACTCTTTGAAACCTCCATGCATGCAGCCCTAGCTCATCAGCCGGTCACAGCTCATGCAGGCTAAGCCTGTGCCTTCTCACAAGCACAGCGCATGGCTTCCGCATGCTGTGCTGCAGGCGGCATTGCGGGTGGCAGCTTTGGCATGACAGCGGCGTCCGACAGGACGCACCCCCTAGGCTCCCCTTCACCACTGTACCCCGCTGGCGCTGCCGCCGTCCCGTCTCACCAGCTGCGCTTCTCCAGGACGCTTTCAACCGTGCTGCACAAGTCCGCCATTTCCGATGTGGACTCTGCCGTGCCGGCCGATGCAGCCTGCACCGGCAGCCCACCGCCATCCACTGACGACTCCAAGCCGCCGTCGCCCCAGGTGAAGCATGTACTATGCTAACTCGGCTCTGTTGTTGTATGTCTCGGGCTGTGCCAGGCGTTCGTATTACAGACCATCCTGGGGAAATCGCAATGTCCTTTTAGAGGTCGAGTTGATGCTGCACAATCGTTCTCCACTTCGCTGTGGCACGCTGCACTTTGGTGCAAGTCTAGGACAGCCCAACGGGACTGCAACACGTTTAGGAACTGTAAGGGCCGCATTAGTTTTGCCTGCAGCCTCTGCGTGCTTCGTGCATGCAGACGCCAGGCAAGGCGGCGCGGCCCACGCACCAGCGCACCCCGGCGGGGCGGCGCGGCGGCGGCGGCGGCGGGGGCAGGCGGGACGCTCGCAGCACCAGCTCCATCTTCCGCGGCGTCACCAAGCACCGGTGGGTTTGATGGCGGTTGAGGAATGCTTCTGAGTCCGTTGCCCAAGACTGCACCTCGACATGCAGGCTCCCGCTGGCATGAAGTGAGCAGGCCAGCGCGCATGCCAGTCCTCGCTTCTGCTACACGCGCTAGTCTCAATCTGACATGTGTGTCGCGCAGGCGCACTCACCGCTGGGAGGTGAGTGAAGCATACCATGCATGTGCTGTCGATTCGGCGAAATTCATCATGAACCGCAGGATCGGCTCCTCTCAGCAGGACAGTGCGTGGTGCAGCAGCTCATCGATAGGCCGCTCCCCGCTGCGCAGGCCCACATCTGGACCCAGAAGAAGCAGGTCTACCTGGTGAGCTCGTTTCAGCAGCACCCCGGAAGTAACATGGCTGCCATCCTGTGTGTCATTGCACTTTCAGTGCACATACGCACGCTTGCTTCCTCGATCTCGTCTCTGCAGCAGGCGCAGTCGAGCCAGATCACGGACAGCTGTCAGGGCAGCGATGCGATCCGCACACATGGGTTGCCGCCATGCATGAACGGGCCACTTGCCCATCTTGCCGGTCCCGCGTGTTCCGCAGGGCGGCTTCGAGGAGGAGGGCCAGGCGGGACGTGCCCACGACGTGATGGCGCTCAAGTGCCGGGGCGAGGATGGCCCCCTCAACCGGCCCGCCGCGGAGTATGCTCCCCTGCGCCCACTGCTGGACTTGCTGACGACGGTGCCCCCCCCCCTTCCATGGTTCATCGGTGATGGAACCTCGCAGGGAAGCGGCAGCCTCCCTTGTCTGCTTCATGGTCACTGAAGGCGCCATTCAGCCAACACCCGTCAATACTGCCATGCCGGCGCGGCCTGCACCAGCCTGGCTGCTATGTGCTCTGCGGGACATGCAGAGGAGTGATGGCGGGCGCTCCCGTGCACTCCCGAGTGCTCAAAACACAAGAGTGTCAGGAGGCCAGGCGGATCCTGCAAGACCCTGCGAGCTCCTCAGCATCAGCTTGGTGACGCAGTAGATAATCTTGATCGTACAGGAGGAGGTGGTGGCGCTGCTGCGGCAGGAGAGTAAGACTGGCGGCGCGGTACGCGCGGCCGCGGCGCCTGCTAAGCCCCGCCGCCGCGTCAAGGTCTGCCCCAAGGCCCCTCGCTCTCCATGGCATCGAGCTGACTGCATTGCAGGGCTGGTTCCGCAACGACTGGATCATGCTGCAGGGTGGCATGCCTGCACGTCATGGAGCATGTCATACAAGCTGCATCTGGCAGCGCTGTTATTGGCAGGGCTGTGCGCCTCTATTGGTTGCTTTGGGGGCTGGCCTGCGACCTTGCAGCTGCCGACCATGCAAACAGCCGCGTGCGGCGGATGCCAGTAGTGTCTCCAAGCCAGCAGACGCACTTGTTTGCGCATGCAGGCATATGCAGGGTCAGGGCGCAGCACCGGCACCATTGAAATCGCGGCGGCGGCGCAGCACCTCGGCACGCCTTCGCTCCCTTTCTTCCAGATGCCGGTGAGCCCCTGTGGGAGACCCCTTGGAAGCAACATGGTGACAATTTTGCCCAAGCCTGGCAGATGCCTCCAGGCGTGCTGTCACTGTGAGCCGGACTTTGAGTGACTGCTGTCATATCTCGCCGCACAACTCCCACCCGAGGCTTGCTTGTGCATGGAGCTTTGAGCACAAGCTATGTGGTCTGGGTGCGAAGGCGAATGCCCCGCAACAGCCATGGGACTTCCACCTTCCGGGCGACGAAGGCACGGCAGGAGGCATGCAGGCCTATCCAGGGACCGCCAACTTCGCGCGCATGCCGTCGCAGCTGGCAGATCTGCTGCTTCCACCGCCGCTGCTGCCGCCGGGGGCCGCGGCGACACAGCAGTGGCAGCAGCAGCAGGAGCGGCTGCAAGGCGTCTGCCTCGGTGGCGGACTGGGGCTGTGCCAGCCGCCCCCACACCATGCGAAGAGCAACTCCCTGTCCCTGGTGAGCAGTCGGGGCGGCCAAGGGGTATAACCCTCTATAGCCCTTGGCCGCAGCACAGCCTGTGCCCATGCCTTGAATCCCTGCCGTCGTTGGCTTGACCATATCTATGTGCGCCGTCAGCTGTTCGGTCGTCACTCGTCAGGCAGCCTCATTCTTTCGGCAGAGCGGAAACGGCTGGTGATTATCCATTTGTATGCCTGCGCTGCTGCCACATTCGCCGCGTCCTCGACTTCAGCACGCTGAAGACCCTCACCACAAATGGGCGTGCAGAGCACCGAGCCGCTGCCCTCGATCAACGAGTCGCGCTCCGCGACGCCGGCACTGCTGCCCTTCGACATGTCCGTCCCCAACCCCGTGGCGGCGCTCCTGGCGCCGGGCTCTGGCGGCGGCCTGGACGACGGCTGCTTCGAGCCCGCCGCCGCCGCCGCCGCCGCCGCAAGCGGCCTGCTCGGGGGCGGAGCCAATGGCGCTGACGGCTACAGCGGCGGCTGCAGTGGCGCCTCGCCGCCGAGCGACCTCTTTGACTTTCTGGATGAGTTCAAACCCGAGCTGCGGGGCTTCTGGCCGTCCTCACACTCTGCAGGCAAGCCTGCTGGCTGGAGGCGACATGTTTTCAGTTATCCTTACATAAGCTTATCGCAGGATGGTATCGACTGCATGGTGCCCAGACACAAGCCACCGCCAGCCGCTACATGCTGTCAGAGCAGCGTCCGCTGCCGAAAGTGCTGCACGATCGCTCACAAGACATGCTGAATGATGTTGTGCAGGCAACCTCGATCCGCCTCCGCCGGCGCAAGCGGCGCCCGCCCAACCGCCAGCAGACGCGGCCGCCTTCCCGCCGCTACAGCAGCGCATCCCCTCCTACACCAACCTCTGCAACACATCAACGCTGTTCGGCGCCTTTGGCTCGTCCAATCCCTTTGCGGCGGCGGGCCCGCCCAGCAGCGGCGACTTTGGCAGCGCAGGCTTTGATGCGGGCACCGCTGGTGGCGGCACCGGCGCTGCGCCGCAGCCACAGGCGGCTGCTGGCACGGCTGCCGCCGGCGACGGGCATGGCTTTGGCGGCGGCGATGCCAGCAGGCCCGTAGCGCAGGATGGTGCTGCTGCCACAGCGGTGCCGGCACTGGCGCCAGTGCCACGGGCCGCCGTGCAGGCGGGGCCTGCTGCCGCGCCACTGGCCGCAGCGTCACTGGATGCCTATTTCCCTGTGCTTCCTGGCATTCAGGTGCGCGGCCTGTTGAGGCCATCATGCTGCGGCATGGCCAGGCATACCCGGGCTTTGTGAATAGGCCGCTCTGCATCCGCATCAAATACAAAGTTGGAATGGCTTTGCCGTCACATGTTTGGAAGTCTCGATGCCAGAGCCTGGAGTCTGCCTTTCGCTGACATCTCGTGATGCAGTAATGCAGTCAGCAGTTTGTCGACGGTGTCCGCGCTGGCATGTAGATGGACTGGCTCGCCAACTTCGACTTTTGAGGATCGAGTCTGGATGGCTGTTCCGGCACGAACTTGAGGGCGGCCGCCCGCCATCGCAGCGGCGACTGCAGTGCACCTCTGCGCGCGGGGACAGCTGTTGCCCCTTGACGCGCTGGTGGTGCTCAAGGATGCTCACCAAAAGCAAAAGCACCTCTTGTTGCTGTCGTGATGCTGGCTTCAAATCGGCATCATGACTGCTGGACGACGCATGTAGACATTTTGAGGTGATGGGCAGAGGGATGTAGCTGGCAACCCGCCACAAGTGTGCCGCTGGTAAGCCGAGTCTGATGGTAGACAATCAGCCAGCTAGAAACGCTACCTTGCCACTGGTGGTGCTGCCTGTCGGGCGAGTATGGGCGGCGGTGGCAAGGCGGTGACAAGGCACGATCATCTGGATGTCAGAAGGCAGCCTGCAGCAAGGTACAAACTTGACCTCTACAGCATGAGACGCTGTCGCTTTTTTGGAGGGCGCACGCCCCAGATGCAGCGACAGCAGTGCAGGCTCACTGCCACTTGAGCCACGTCAGAACTCTCAGCCTGCAGTTGTCTTTGCTGCCGAGTGTGTGTGTCAACCTGCAGTTGCCGCGCACAATGGAACTTGTTTGATAGGTTTCTAGAACCTGTTTCCAGAACCACCTGCATGGCGTGGTGGTGCGTCAGTGCTGTTGCTGCAACTCAAGTGGTTTCGCTGGGGTTAGTGTCTGCACAGTTTTTGCTGCATTTAATGTGGTCAAATGGAGCAGCAGAAATGGCGGTGTTGGAGGGGTTTTGATATCAGGCCCATTAACTTCCTAGGGTTCATTGATCAACTCGAGTTAAGATCAGTGGAGATGTTATTGGTTCAGCGCCAGAGAACATATCATCAGGTGTTGCTTTGTTGGCATGGATGTCGGCTGCAAGATTAGACAGTTTAGGAAACATACTTCGGTCTGTCATATGATCAGGCAGCAATTTCCAACTTGAAACAGAGCACCAGAAACTTGCACTGGCTGTTTGGCATGCCAGTCTGTAAAAGATCAGGTAATGATCCAACGATTATGCTTGTGGTACCAAAATGTCAGCGCAGAGTCGCCGCCACAATCCACCCAAGAATGTGTAATCTCATATAAACATCGGAGATGGCACAGCACAGCGCAGCAGTCAGCATAACCCACCGCCAGCCGAAGTGCCAAGAACAGCTTGTTCTTTCAAAACATTCCGTCTGGACCTTGATTCACTGCTTGGACCTCCAGGAGTCAATCCACGACTTGGCATCCGCCTTGGCCTCCTCTGCCTGCATGATGCACAAAGCATGGTGTCGACCGGATGATGTCAACCACATGGCGCCATCAAACTGACTGCAAGATGTGGGGCTTGCTCACGTGCGTTCACATCCTGCTAGCAATTCTGTTGCATTGCAAGACCGAGCGCGGCGCTAGACACTGGGTACCTTTGCCTTGGCCTCGTCCGCAGCGCTCTCCTGCAGTAGCATGGCCGCAGAACCGTCAGAGGCGAAGCTCAAGGATGATGCAAGCCGGTGCAAGCACGGCCCAGCGCAAGCTGACCTGCCGCGGGGGGCTTGACTCTAAATGCAAGCTCATGCATGGCTGCAGTGCTGCAACCATGTCGAGTACGAGCGCAGCGGCGCACCACGGAGCTGGAGGTGCCATTGGCGGTACTCTTCGTTGCGGACTCGGCCTTGTCAGCAGTGCTCTTCGTCGCGGACTCGGCCTTGCTGGCAGCACTCTTCGTTGCGGACTCGGCCTTGCCGGCGGTGCTCTTCGTCGCGGACTCGGCCTTGTCGGCAGCGCTCTTCGCTGCGGACTCGGCCTTGCCGGCGGTGCTCTTCGCCGCGGACTCGGCCTTGCCGGTGACCTGCAGCAGCCGCACCAGGTCCTGCGTCAGGCAGCGTGTCCGGGCAGCAAAACATTGCAGCAGTCGTGTGCAGGCTGCAGACCACCGACAGCTGTTGCGGAGAAGTCGTGGCACGATGCCGCAGTGGGTCCAGTGCTGTATGCAAGGCAGGGCATTCGGCTGGCGCGCGGAGCTCGCTGCGCCCATTCCTGGCATGCAGACTCCGGGGTCCTGGGAGCGGGCAGCGCGCCGCGAGCAATGGCGGCAGTGTCCTCTCACCTCGCTGGCAGCCGAGCTGAGCTTGTCCTTTGCCTTCTCGGCCTCCTTCGACAGGTCCTTCGAGGCCGAGTCCACCTGCGGCGGTGCAACAACACCTGGTTACAACCGACCCAATCGCTGACGACCGTTTGACGACCATCGTCACCACCACCGTGACGCCCCCTCCCGCTGCGCACGTCGTGCCCCTCGGCCGAGCCACACGCCCAGTGACCTGTGCAGCTGCCGAGCCTCGGGTCCGCTCGGGTCGCGGCTCTGACTCTCAGGACCTACACGGCGCGCACACCCACGCCACCTGGTTCCCCTCCTCTGCATGCCTGGTGCCGCCTCCCAACACATGCTCCCAGCACATGCGGCAGTGGGTTGGTCGGGGTGGGTCTCCCTCGACCCCACACCTTGTCCGACACCTTGCTGGCGACCTTCTCGGACACCTCCTCGCCGCCCTCCAGCAGCACGCTGGAGATCTTCTGCAGGTCCTGCCCCACATCCTTCACAGCGACCTTCTTGTCCACAAAGTCCCTGCGGCCGAGAAGAAGGCCCAACAGGCTCACGAGATCCGTTTCATGCGTGTGAACGTGAACGTGTGATCGCCCACCTCCTTCACCTTTGCCTTCTCGTCCACAAACTCCCTGCGGTCAAAGCACACGCCCAACAGGTCCACGACGACAACCATTGACATTGTCATTATAAAGGTTTTTTGGACAGAGAGGGAAGTGAACGTGAACGTGTGGACTCCCAGGTCCTTCATCCGCCACGGTTGAGTCCACACACTCCCTGCGGGTGGGCAAGCAGCAAGATCTTATTTTGAACAGGGATACGCACATGTCCTGTCACACACCCCTCAGCGTCACATCCTTGTCCACAAAATCCCTGCTTGGAATTGACATCATGCCTCTGCCGTGCGTGATTCGAGCGTGGATTGCTTCTGAGGCTAAGTGTGGATCTGAACATGGGACTGGCGACTCTCTTGAGACCAGGTGCGACCAAAGCTGCTGCGGCCGGCGTAAAACGACGTATGGCCTGCTGTCCCTCACAACAGGTGGCGCACGGCTGTGCACGACCCAGGGCTGTGCACCCTGCTTCAGTCTGCCAGGTCACCGGAGCGCCTTGGCAGTGCGCTCCCGGCTCCCGGTCGCTTGCTTGACGATGGTCTCCAGAACACGCGACCTACACCCTACTTCCTGCTCCCCAGCGACTCACCGCAGCGCCTTGGTGGTGCGTTCCCGGTCGCTGGCGTACAGGAAGTTCTTCGCGACGACCTGCGCCGCGGCGCCGAGGCCGACGACCTCCAGGATGGTCCCAGTGCCGTTGAACAGCAGCACCGCGCCAAGCAGCGCGCCGCCGGCCGCCAGCACCGTCGTGGGGGACACGCTCTCGTCGCCGCCGCCCTGCACAGGGGCGATGCGGTCGAGTGAGGTGCTGACGACTTACATGGAATGATTGCGGAGAGGGGATGCGCCAAGGGCCCAGGACTGACACTAAATGCGGATAACGCACAGCCACCGGGAGCCCGGAGGCGCTCTGTCAAACGCCGCATGCTGTTCGCCGGGGCTGTACATCTTCGTGCAAAGCAGCGCTCGCGGCAGCGGGATCCCAAACTGAGATGCAGGCACACCGCTCCCCTCCCCTGCGAGTGGCAACAGCTTCCACATGTGTGTCGCCAGGCGGGGGCAGAGGGCTCACCTCGCTGCCGCCGCTGAAACCCTTGACCTTGAGCGTGCCTGCGCTCTCCGCCAGCCCCCGCCCCAGGTTGCCAAAGTTGGGCAGCGAGAAGCCGCCGCGTCCCGGCTGCTTCCACGGCTCCCCTGACGCCTGCATGCCAGCGCCAGGGCCTCGAAGCTTCCTGCCAGGGTGTTCCTGGCTATAAGTCTCCGTTGCCAGCGTCAACGCAGTCCCTCGCCAGCTGCCTTGCTAAACATAACAAAGCCAGTGTTGAGGAACGTACTTCAACATGCGCTCTGCTCGTGTGTGTGTAACCGCTCTCGACCGGCAATTTGCGAGTCGCAGCTTCACGCGCAGTGCTCCTATAAGAGACAGACATGACAATCTTGCAAGTGGGTCACCTCCCACGCTGCAGCGCCGCCAGCAACGTAGAACAGCTGATCAAACGCGTCAGCGGGGACCTCGGCTGCCGCCTTCGCAGCCGACTTGCCATCGCTGCAGCAGACACCGTTTCAGCTCATGTACTGCAAAGTCCCTCCCATGATACAGGCACAAGCTGGCCGAGCAATACCTTTCGAGTGCTGCCGCAATGCTATTGGCTCTCAGGACATGCCCGGCAGTACATCCTGGCAGCCGGACACCAGGCCAGGCTTCGGTGTGGGGTGTGGATGGTTGAGGGTTTGGTGTAATACGCACGCGTCGAGCAGTATGACGATGCTGTCCGCCTTGAGCGCAGACAGCTTTCCGAATTTGCCGCCAAAGTCGGCGACCACCTCCTCTGGCGTGTCCTTCTTCACAGTCTGCGCCACAGCACGGCAAGGTGATGATGAGACGCAGCAAGCGAGCCGTCTCGTAAAATCCCGTGTAGTGCGCGCAGGTGCCAGACAGAGTGGCGCATGGCCCATTTCGGCCCATATGTGCTGCCCCATATGCATTCGCTAAAGCAGGAACGTCAGATGCAAAGGCATGCTGTGACCCACCCGGGTGTAGGGCAGCGACAGCAGCCGGCGCTTGGTGCTGGACAGGTCGGGAGTGCCCTGCGTCTTCACAGCGGCAGACGAGCGGATGTCCACAAGCTGCGTGCGCGGGTCCTCCGACAGCGCCTTGAGCACATTGGCGGGCGACGTGGACTTTGCGCCCGAGCCCGGATTCAGCGCCTATAATTTGAGCAGGGCCACATGATCAAGTATTACTGGAGGAGATCTGAGGATTCAGCCCCTTTGTATCCAAAAAACGCATAGTCTGCGCTCGTCGCTCAGAGTACTGCATGATACGTCCATGCGCGCAACCACAGGCGATTCCCTGCTGAGCATTGCGGCAGGCCGCCGGCCAGCACGAACACCGCAGTACATAGTAACTACACAGTTGCCCAGATCCTACCTGGAAGAGGAGGGCCGGCACGGCGATGGCGGCCACGGCGCCCAAGAGCAGCAGCGGGTTGACGCTGCCGCCCGAGCCGTCAAACAGGTTGACGACGTCATTTGGCGCCTGAAGCCCGCCTGGCACCCGCACGTTGCTCCACTGCGGCACCTGGCTGGCGCTCAGCGCCTGGCGGCCCGCCTCTCCAGCGGCCTGCGTCGCCTGCTCCAGCTCCTCGGCGAATGCCGCAGAAGCGCGGGACAGCAGCGCCGGCACCGCCAGCAGCGCCGGCCGGCCTGCCAGAGGGAAAGAAGGGATGTGGAAACAGAGTGCGCCACCATGCACGTTGTGCGGACTGCTGTCTGCATAGCTCAGGCGAGAACCCGGCTGCTGCGAGAAGATGGGGCCTGATGCCATGCAACAACAGGGTGCTGCACGTGACACAACACAAGACAAATCTGATCGAGGGCCCCCCACTCGTGAGCGAAAATGGCATGTGATCACGCATCGTTGGGGCATACCATACCTGCGCTGACGATCCGCCTGACGTTGACGTCGGGAGTCTTCGAGATAGCAGGCTGCTTTGTTGGCTGCCCCTGCTGCGCGACCGCTGTGAAAGGACGGCGCGACATAATGGGCCTCATTGCAGCGGACATGGTGACAATCTACGAGTGGTGATTTCAGGTAAAGCAGTCCTGATTGTGCCTGAGCGGTCCAGCACATCACGGCCCCTGACTCGCAGCTGCTCAATAATGATGCCCTCCACGAGGAAGTGCAGCTTTCGTCAACGCACGAGGTGCAGCAGTGCATTTCTTCCTCGCTAAGCAGTAGCAATGCTCCCAAAGACTCGAGGACGCAACACACAACACTAGACGCAGAGTGCCGTCACCACACGGTCACCGAATATTTCGCCACGGATTGCAGCGGCGCACAGATGTTGACCTGGTGCATGCGCCTTGAACGGACGTGACGAAGTCAGCTCTCGTACAGCAGAAGTTCTTTCAACATAACCTCTTTTAGGATCGTCTGTTCAGCAATGCTGCTGTGCAGCAACCCAGCCGCGCATAATGGTGCGGCTTGGCATAGCACTCGCCCATATCAGGCAGTGCGGCGTCTTCGATGCTTGTCACCTGCGGTGCAGTTGAACAGCGTGAATTGGCGACGCCAGTCCAGAGAACCGACGCGCAGTATCTCTGCCTCCCACTGTGCACACTCAGCTGCAACCGCTGGGCAGCATGCTGGACCATCAGCCGGCAGAATCTTCATCTTTGGCCTGGGCTACGTCGGCGTGGCGCTCGGAGCCGCGCTGCACCGGCAAGGCTGGTGCCTATTCGTCTGCTGTGCAGCGCTGTCGAGCATGGCGCATGGCGCAGCATGCCTTGTGCAATGTGCTCGCATCATGACTGTTTGCAAATCTGCTGCCCAGGCTCGTGAGCGGAACGTGCCGCGACGAGGAGGCTTGTGCCAACTTCAGATCTGAAGGCGTCGACGCGCACGTTCTGGATGCCGACAATGAGCAGATGCTAAGGTGAGGCAGCGGTCGGCTGAATTGCGACAAAAGCATGCCCTGCTTGGCGCGGCTTGCAAGGCGCCAAAACATGCTGACCTGAGCTCGGCACAGTGCAGTGCAGATGCGGAGCACGCCATCGCTGCCGCGTGCCACATCGTGACTACCGTGCCGCCCGTCGGCGACTTTGATCAGGATCCAGTGCGTCATTCACCATCTTTTGGTGCTCACTACGGTCTGTGTTACATCGTGCGCAGCGATGTCTGGATTGGTGCGCCAGTGTCGGCTTGAGTTACCTTGCCTGAAAACAGCTTCTGCGCTGGCAGAAGCGTTGGAATTTTCTGTCTCTGCCTCAACATGCGATATCAGATGCCTGATACCAGATGTGAAGCACAAGATGCAAATGGCTGTGCCTTTTATGCAGGTGCTGCTTGCATGTACGCCGTTGCTGATAGAAATCGCTTCAACCGCCAAGTGGGTGGGTTACATCTCGAGCACCGGAGTGTATGGTGATCACCATGGAAACTGGGTGGATGAAAGGTGTGCAGGCCGCCACAAGTGCATTTTATAAGGACGTGCCCTCACAATCACATGGCGTGCTGTTCTGGAATACAGCTCTGGCATCATGCACCATCAATCATCATGAATAATGCGAGGAAAGACCTTGAAAACGTGAATGCCACAGCTCGGAGACAAGGGCGGACAGCGGCAAGAACTTGGCAAGGCTGAGAGCGGAGCAGGCTTGGACAGCCCTACATCGGGAGACTGGCCTGCCGCTGCACATTTTTCGACTTGGAGGTGCGCCAGCTGCCGGCATGTGGCTGAATGCTCAACTGTGTGTTCCTGCGAACCACTGGTAATTTTCATGCAAGTTCCTACAAATTCATTGACATGATGTAATCCTTACACAGGCATCTATGGGCCAGGGCGCAGCGCCCTGGAGGCCGCCAGCCGGCGGGTGTGCTGCACATGCCAGTGCCGCTGTGTCCCTGCTCGTCATCGTGTCCTAGCGAGGCGTTCACCTCGAACGCAGGTGTCCAACATGCCTTGTTTGCGCAGGGTGCCAGCGCCAGCCAGGAGCGGCGGGGCAAACAGCGGTACACAGCCCGGTGCCACGTGCACGATATCTGCTCCGTCGTCCAGGCTAGCATGCACCACCCAAATCCCGGTGCAGTATACAATATTGTAGACGACGAGCCCGCTCCCAGGTGTGACTTTGACACCTTGTGCGCCAGATGGCATCTTTGGATCTCGATGTGTGGCTGCACGTCTGCATCAGGAGCACATATATGAACATCCAGCGCTAGATCACGTGGTTCAGGCGGATGATGACGGCGATATTTGCAGGGCTGAAGTGGTGGCATTTGCCCGACAGCTACTGGGTCTATGGGACAGCCCGGCGGAGGCGGCATCGTCAGGGCATCGCGACGGCACTGAACAGTGCCAGCCGTCCGCTGGACTGGCAGAGAAGAGGGTTAGGAACGAGAGGATCAAGCAAGAGCTCGGGGTGCAGTTGGCATTCCCTTCATATAGACAGGGGCTTGCAGCAATTGCACAGCGGGACTACACACCCTTTCTGTAGGCCGCCATTGCTAGGTGTTGTAACAGAGGACTTGTTCCACGGCACCAAGAGAGCCCCCAAGAACATGTTCTAACAACAAATTCAACAGAAGCACTGAAGTCAGAATGATTGTTCTCCGAGCCCTTGCAGGGGACAACCCATAGGCAGCAGAGGGCCAGGACATAGAAGCAAGCAAGCTTGTGAGCGCTGCTTGCTTATGTCTCGATCTTGTCCAGCTCTGCATAGCCACAGGCACGAGGCAATCAAGCCGGATACAGGTGAGCCGACATGAAGAGATATTGTGTCGGCATATTTGGCAGGCATCAGCGCTCACAGACACAGTGCTGCAAGTCCCACCTGCCAAGCGTTCCAAGATGACCTTCTTGCTGCTCTCCTGAATCTCGCCTCCCAGGATGAACTCGTCCAGTATCAAGTACACCTACAGCACAAGCAGATCGTCAGATGCAGCATACCTGCAACATCATCGCGCCGTTGGTGGCATGCATCTCGGGTGAGCACGGCGCACGGCGAACCGGACCAGCATCTGCACACACTAGTGAGTTTCCCAAGGCAAAGAAGATCCGCCAGGTGCAAAGATTGACATGCAGCTCACCTTGTGGAAATTGAAAACAAGGTCCAGCTCGCAAACATTGTTGAAGTAGTGGTCCAGAATCTCCACGAACAGGTGGATGCTCTCCAGGTAGGCCAGCTCGTTGTCCGTCACGTCTATGCACATGGCAAAAAAGAGGCCCGCATACCGCCGGTACACCACCTTGTTCGCCTTGAACTGCGGCGGCAGGAGGCAACAGGGGGGTGGTGAATGCACAGCCATGAGATGCACGGGGAGGTGGGGCATGTAGCCCCTCACAAACAGCAATGGGTGGTCGGGCAGCACGATGGCCAAGTGACCATGAGCCGCCTGCGGCACTCATCTGGCTGTGCCAAAGGGACCTCATTTTGGGGATGTCAAAGGGAGCGCAGCAGCAGCAGTAGCAGCAGCCTTACCTCGACGAAGTTTGTGAACTTTGGGTCCCGGTTGGCAATGAGCTTGTGCACCTCATACTCCAGCGCGTGCTTCTCGCTGTCGTCCATGGGCACATAGTACTTTGCAAGCCGGGTCTTGCCCGCTCTATTTTGCAGCAGCAGATAGCGTATCATATCTGTGCTGCGCGACCGCTACCTCAGCCCGTCTTTGCCTCTGGTGTCTATCTCGGGGATCAATGCCCTGTGTCGCCTGTTGGGTCTCAAGGTCAAAAATCCTGCCAGGCGCTGGTTGCAGCCCTGTTGTTGGACGTTCAGTTCTGCAGCAATGCTTTGCAGGGCCCACGAGCCAATGAGAAACGCTGACAACGCTCGGTCCAGATCGGGGATTGATGACTAGAAATCGATTGTAGTGGTTGGCTGCCGCTGCACGACGTTTCAACACACTAGAAGCAAAAGACGAATGATCCTCTGCAAGTAAGAATGTTTGCGGCGAGCGCTGTGGTGGGCACAAACACGGGGCTGGTGCGTTACAGGGTGGGTGAACATAGAGCAAAGGCATCATTTCCCCTGATCCAACTCAAAACATGCAGCCTGCAACAGATAGAGCACAGGGGAGTCGCGAACCTTGGCAGGTACGGCCACTCATCTTGCGTCGCCGTAAGAGAAAACCTGTCGTGTCACAGTGAAGCAGTCTGCTTCGGGTGTGAACATTCAACCGACAGATCCCGTACTTGCGAGCTTGCACTTGCTCCGACACGGGTGCCCTCAGCGGCCAACACTCTTGCTGCTGGATCTGCGACGGAGACAATTTCTTACTTCGGCAGTTTGGCTTCCTGCAAACCGTTGGCGGCTGGCTCCTTTGCAGACGCAGATTGAGCAGGCATGAACATGAACAGCAGCACGCCCGTGCGCATGCCGTGCAACATCCCGGGCAAAGCGTGCTACGTGGTATGGAAGACGCAATTCCTGATCGACGACAGATATCAACCGCTGAAGGCGCTGGGCAGGGGCGCCTATGGCATCGTCATGTCGGCGCGGGACCAGGTCACCGGTGAGAAGGTGGCCATTAAGAAGATCACAGCGGTGTTTGACAACCCGATCGTCGCCTGGAGGACGCTACGAGAGGTACGTGTGTGCTCTATGAAACTTGGTGCAGCTGCTGTTGAGCTGTGCGCCTTGGGTCGCAGAGGCGCTGCGCTGAGCAATCCGGGCTTGCTAACGATGCAAGCTGTCATGCAATACGCCAGGCGAAGCGCCACACACCACGCTGTAGCACACGCCAAACCTTGTCAATACTCGTGCCGCCGCCGCGCGCCTGCAGGTCAAGTTGCTGCGCCACCTGCAGCACGAGAATGTCATTGGACTGCGCGATATAATGCGGCCGGCGGACTGCGAGATCGCTGACTTCCCAGACATCTACCTGGTGTACGAGCTCATGGATACGGACCTCCACCAGATCATCCGCTCCGCGCAGCCGCTGTCCGACCAGCACCTGCAGTACTTCATCTACCAGGTGAGTATTGGTCGGTACCCACCAGAACCGCAAATGGCATGCCGATTAATGTTGATGTCGCCGGCAGCCATTGATGCCTGCAGCCCTTCCACGAGGCACAGTGCTCACATCTACTGAATTTTCATTTCCAACCCTGCAGCACGGATGGGCAAAAACAGGGCGTTCTTTCAAGGAGCCGCCAACCCTGTAACGTCGTCCTGGCCCTGCAAGGGTAGCGGGTGGCCGACACCACCAGCATGTGCGGCGCAGGTGCTGCGGGGGCTGAAGTACGTGCACACCGCCAACGTGCTGCACCGGGACCTCAAGCCGGCCAACCTGCTGCTGACCGCCAGCTGTGAGCTCAAGATCTGCGATTTCGGCCTCGCCCGCACCAGGTGCCTGCCTGCAGCGCCCTGGACGCCAAGGCGGGCTCTGCATGCTGATTCTGCAGGCCGCAGGTATCCGCCCGAGTACCGTCAAAGCTGCACTAGATGACTTCGTTCCCACTTGCCATTGAAGGCTCTGCGCAGTCTATGTATCACCACTATTCAAGCTCGTGCTCCTGCTCGGTGCCAATCCCTGATGGCTGGTCGTTTTCGCAGCTCGGAGCGCAATGTGATGACGGAATATGTCGTCACGCGCTGGTACCGCGCCCCTGAGCTGCTGCTGAGCTGTGACCACTACTCCGCCGCCATAGACGTCTGGTGGGTCTGCTTGCCTGCCGCACATGGCACAGTGCAACAAGAGCATGGGGTGCGAGCCAAACCTGTCGTGCAAGCCAACGAAGGGTCTGGCGATGTGAGCAGAGGAGCAGCCTCGTCATACCTCTGAACATCTCTGTGCTCGAGCAGCACAACACTGAAACGCAGCACAACAACACAAAATCGGCGGACGTCCCGATCGAGTGTTTGGGCAATGCCGGCGCAGGAGCGTTGGCTGCATCCTGGCGGAGCTGCTGCGCCGCAAGCCACTCTTTCCCGGCAAGAATTACCTGGACCAGCTGAACCTCATTGTCAGCACGCTGGGCAAGCCGTCCGAGGTGGAGCTGGGCTTCGTCACACAAGACAATGCGCGCGCATATATCAGCAAGATGCCGCCGACACAGGTGCCTAGTGCCCTGCTGCACATTCTACCTGCACGAGCAAAGAGTCCGGCCTGGTCTGATTCAGCAATTTGACGCCAGAGCAGGTGCCGTTGATGTGCTGCCCAAGGCACAGCTTGTTGCTTCTCCCCCTGCCTGAGCCGCATCACAGGTTACCATGCTTTGGCTGCCTGAGCCGTGGCCTTCCGTAAGCTTAGCCGGGGGCTGCAGGGTTGTACAGGCGGCTGATGCCGAATTATCATTAAGGCACTGAACAGATCCTGTCACGTGAGTGAGCCAAACCTTCCATTTGTGCTGCCGGCTGCAGCGCCACGACTTTGCACGCTCCTTCCCACACGCAAGCTCCGCGTGCGTGGACCTGCTGAACCGCATGCTGCAGTTCGACCCGCGGCGCCGCATCACCGTGGAACAAGCGCTGCAGCACTCCTACCTGGCCGACATGCACGACGAGGCCAGCGAGATGTCTGCTCCAGGTGAGTGTATTCATGACCCATAATTGTCGATGTATCTCGATTATGGCGGATGTGGGAGCTTGAAGTGCGGCTCGGGGTGCTGCAAACCCCCTACCTGCATACATGCACATTGAGGCAGCAATTGTCCGACCCGGGTGCGATTTTGACATGACGGGATAACCGACTTTCGGTCCAGCCTTTGCAGGGCTTGCGGTGCCCTTTGCCAGGGCCAATTCTTGGTCGTCATCGCCTGCATGGTGCATCCTGGGCGTCGTCTTTGTCGGGCCCATGAAGCTGCATCCATTTTGAGTGTTTACAGGTGTCAGAGCAGCGCCAAAGGCAGGCAACATGACACCAGCGGATGTTGCCTAAACTTGATCAGGGCCTAGAGCCTGCGGCGAAGCAAAAATGCGCCAGACTTGAAGCAGGAGCGTAGCCGAGGGTCACGGCGTCAACTCCAGCACAGCCACATGGGTTTTAAACACCCCACTCTGACTGCTGCCCCCACAGCCGCCTTCGAGTTCGACCTGGAGAGCGAGAAGCTGGCTCAGGCGGCGGAGACGGCAGCGGCAACGGCGGCGGTGGCGGTCGCGCATGGGGATCCTGCTGCGGCGGCCGCCGCCAAGCGCGCCATGGCCTCCGAGATTGCGCTCGTGCGGCAGCGCGTGTGGGAGGAGATCCAGGTGATCCGGTGTGCTTTGCAAGGTCCTTCTCTGTTGGTCCTTTGCTGCTACCTACTTGCGGGGAGTGCAGCTGGCTATCTTATATGTATGTGCGATTTGAGCTCAAAATCATCTGGCCATGCTGGAATCGTACGTCCGTGTTGTGGTTGCAGTTCCGCTGCGCAGTGCAATGCAGTAGAAACTCAGGTTTGACTCAGCTGCCCTGCCTTTGCTGATGTTTGCAGGGCTACCACCAGGCCGCAGGCAAGCCGCACGCTGCAAAGTGTGTCAACATTACAGCCTCAGCAGTGTACTGAATGTAAGCGCTGTCCCATATGTGTTGTAGAATCTGGCTGCCAGCAGACATGGCCAAATACCGTCAACTTCTTCCTACTGTTTGGCATCTTTCCAAAGGCGTGGTTGGTCAGGCAACAACATGGCTGCCGCGTTGTTACAAGTTTGTCGATCCCCGAGAGGCTGAACTTGATCGTGTGAGATTGAAGTCTCTAATCTGCTCCTTGGCTAGAAGCTATCGTCCAATTTATTGGTGAAGTATCTGTACGATCTAGCTCCAAAAGGCCGCCCCGTGGGCATGGCCGTCTCTGGCGTACCTCATAATGAAAATCACAACCTCCCTGCCGTCGTAATACTATTCTCCGATGGCGTCCGGGTGCCGTGACTCACTCAAAAGCTGAAAGCCATTCAGCAGTTCCCAGACTAGTATTTGGTTGCGACCACAAAAGACCGCGCCACGGTCTCCAGCTGCGGCTTGACCTTGTCCCACCGGCGCTCGTTGGCGCCCGTCACCAGTGTGTACAGCTTGCCTGCGCTTGGGCGGCGCCAACGTCAGCGGCGTACCGAGAGTGCCAGTGAGTGCGAGTCATAAAGCGCCAGCTCACAGGCAGGTGTGGAGGCATCAGAGGCTGCGCCCGGGAAGACAGATTTCCGCAGCCGCTGCCCCGGACATGCCGTGGCAAAGGCGCGGTGTCACGACCGCATGTGTCCCGCACCGTTGGCGACTGTGACGACTGCGAGCGCATGCCTGATGTAGGTGTTGCTCTTTGCGGCAAACTCAAACTCCACGTAGTTGCGGCCCTCGGTGGCCCGCTGCAGGGGTGGCCAAGCTCGCCGTCAGGCAGGGTCCCAGCTCTGACGAGACGCAGAGGCGCAAGGCAGCGCCGTGCAGTGCAGTGCAGTGCGGCGCGTTAGGGCCTTGAAACGACAGAGGCGCAGGCGGGCAAACCGACGCCGCCAGGATGGCGGTGCGAACTCACGCACCGGCGTCACATTGAGGACCTTGACCTGCTGCGTGGGTGCGGTCAGCACCTGGTCCGCCAGCGTCTGCGCCACCTGCGGGGCCCGCACAGACCGCATTAGTTCACGCCACGCATGTTGCTCCTGTGACGCTGGCTGCCAGCCGGCATGCCTGTCGAGCTTGTGAGCAGCAGCCGCCGCTGCCTGCCGAGCTGCCGCTGGCTGCTGTGCATCCTCCACTCCCCGCCAGGGCCAGCAGGTACGCCCTGCTAGTGGGGGCATGCCCGAGCCCCGCCCCCGCAGGTATCGGGCTGCCCCGTCCGCGAGCTGGCGCAGGGGTATTTGATCGTCTTCCAGCCGTCATCTCGCTGGGATGCACCCTGACCGCTGACAGGGCATCGAGACAATGGCCTCTGGCGGTGTTTGCCCCATTGGCCCCCATTGGCCCCCATTGCAGATGATCATCAAATCGTGAGTATATCACCCGCACCTCAACGGGCTCGCCGTACAGCGTGATGTCGTCCTTGTCAGAGGGCGTGATGCTGACGGACACAGACTCCAGCGGCTCGATGATGTCCTTGTACACGACATCCTGGCCGCCGACAGACACCTCCTGCCAGCCGAAGGGGTACAGCAGCTTGTAGGCGTCCCCCTGGTCGTTGACCGGCACGAAGCCGCCCTGCTCTGCGGGCGGCACACCAGCAGCGGCGGGTCAGCATGGACAGACGTGCTCGGTGCTGCAGAAGAGGCCACCAGAGCACGAGCCGCAATTGCAAAATGCCGAGCCGCCATCCCCCGCTGCTGCCACTGCCCAGAGGTGGGCTGCAGCTTCGAAGCAGCTGTCGCCCCCTTTGCTTTTCCAACCTCAGACTGCCATGCGAGTGGCCACCGAGCGGCAGCCTTGCACTGAGGATCCCTCGATGCGCCGCGCCGCGAGGCGCTGTGCTGTGCGCAAGCTCACATGCTCCCCACTGTCTCCCTTGAAGCAACAGCACAAATGCAGCGTGTGAAACACGCGCACTTGCAGCGTGCGCCGGTGCCGCCGACTGCGAGGCGCCAAGGACCGCAGCAAGGCCTGCCACTTGCAGCACCTGCCTCCTGTTTGCCTGGACGCCTGCACATTGACGTGACATGGTCTGGATGCAGCTCGGTGTGATGCTCGGTCACAAGGACATCTGATTCTTGGTCCACAAGCCAGTAGGTCTGGGCTGCACGCTGGGCGAACGCGATCCAAAGCTGCCGATAGCGCCCCCTGAGAGCTGCCGCCTACCTGACTGGCTTGCTTCGCAGACAGCGCGGCTGACTGCCGGCCTGCTGCGTGCTGTCGCAGCTGTGAATGGTCGGAACACTTTCTGCGGGGCAGCAGCAGCGACTGAAGAGCGTGGGAGTAGGCACGTCAACGGTGGCTCACCGGCCTTGCACTGCCGCATGCGAGGCGCATGACTGAAAACAGCAGACTGCCAGCCCACCTGTGCAGCTGAGCGCGAGCCCAGTGTCTTACAGTTCATGACGCCTTGCGAGGTCATGTCTGCAGGCACAGGCATCAGGCGTGAGAGAAGATTGTGTACCACATGTTGTGGATCGTCCACATGATGCCTGTTCTGACTATTCAGATCCCCGAGACGCGTACCTGAGATCGGCGGCGACGCGATAGAGCTGTTCAGTCAAGCAGCACGGTCAACTGTGTCAAGGGCGAACCGCAGACAGCCAACGATCAAGCACAGTGTGAGGCTAGCTGGACAACACGAAGCGTTCCGATCGTCAGGACTCCAGCACAGCTTTGCTCGCTGGTAGTCTCATTGCACATTGAGAGCGCACAATGTCGCATTATTTTGACAAATTCGTCATCGCGCCTCGTTGTTGGCCATCAAATCACCATTCAGTCGTCTCACGGTGCAGCCTGGACATCGGTCGTTCCGCTGAGGCAGCTTGGCACACCGCTGGTGACTGCGGCAACCCTTGGCGCGCGGCCACTTAAGATGATGTGAAGCCCAACTGCCGGTCCATGTCAGCAGCGGAGGGCAAGAAGGCCGGGAAGTCTGCTGGGAAGAAGGCCGCTGGAGAGGGCGGCCGAAAGAAGGCCAGCACAGTAGGGGCAGGTGGGCGTGGCGTCAGGAGGCGAACCTGCGTGGCGTTAAGAGGGTTCACACCCGACTTTGATGTTCTGATGCCATCTATCCTCGGGTGCAGACGCGCTCGAGAATGACAGGGGCACGATACAGAAGAGGAGGGGACTGTTCACCAAAGACCGTGAGTTCCAACTCCTGCCGAGTGTAATGACCCCGCTGTGGTGCCCCCAGGCTCGAGGCCATGCTTTAGTACGTATCAAGCCAGAGTCATCTTGCAAACCCAGTATGCCCCAGAAGTGATCTGGATTATCACCCTGTCAGCCTTTATTTCTGCATTGCAGTGCGGCCGATGATGTATGGCTACGGCGATGCTGACCAGCCGCTGTCGGAAACGGTGGACCTCGTCGAGGTAGAGACTTTGGCCTGCTGCGTGGTGGCGATGTCTTGAGCATCCAGGCATCACCAGTGGCAATGCGTGATCAGCGCCAACCCGAGCTTGCTGCAGTGCAAATGCTGGCCTGCTGCCATGCAACAATTTCTGGACCTGCGTGGCGAGACCACCAGCCACCCAGACATGCCTCCCCCTGATCTCTGTGTAACTGGAAAGCAGGACATCGTGGTGGACTATGTGACGACGATGATGCACAAGGCGATGGACGAGTCTTCAAAACGCGGCAAGCTGGCCACAGAGGACCTGGTCTACCTCGTGCGCAAGGTGAATCAACATTGCCATTCTTATGAGTCCTCTATCAACCCTGTGGTTCTGGCCGTGCACTGAGTCCTACACCTCGGGGCAAGATGTGGTATGACGCGGCAGCCGTCGGCATGGAGCTGAGTGTGCCAGTATCACATCTGACTGCAACACTGATGCCTTTGTTATGTCGCCTCGCTAGGACCCGCGCAAGTATGGGCGCGTGAAGGAGCTACTGTTCATGAACGAGGAGATCAAGAAGGCCAAGCGGGTGCGCTGCTTGATGCACACGATCTGCAAACTGTTCTTCTGCATGAACCGGACTTGTCTTTGATGGCTGCCGCTCTCTGCACGTGCAGGCCTTTGACCAGGATGAGGCGGAGGCCGTGCCAGAGGAGGGTGCTGCCCCGGCCGTAGAGGACTAGGACTGTCAGTAGGCGAAGCGTATTATTCTGGAGTGCATTGCTCCTGTTCAGCGGGTGGCACCGAGCCAGGTCATGGGCCGCCAGGGTGCATTCACTGGCGGCGGCGGCCAGTCGTGGTGGAGTCTTGGCAGCTTGCCACGTGCTTGTCCGCAGACAGAATAGGTAGAAACCTGAGCAATCTGCGTGTGATGCAAAGTTGCTGGAACCGCATACCACAGTAAAACTTGAAAGCTTCTTGCCAGCTTCCTGCCCCATGCCTCAGCTGATCAGCCAGTGCAGCCATGCATTGAAAGCACAGATGCTTCAATACACAGTTCATCAGCAAAATTTGATCAGGCACACTCCGGCTGCACGCCATCGCACCTCGCAGACCTATTCCACTAGCGATACCCGGTATAGGCACGCATTTGTTCGGCATTAGCATCGCCTCAGCCGGTCGAATATGAGCAACTTGATCCTCAGGGGTCTGCGGCTGCATCGTTCAAGCTCCAGCCTCGGCAGCGTCAGGTGGTTCGCGGCGCAGACCCACGTCGTGGACGAAATGATCAGCTACGCAAGGCTGCAGTGCCAGGTGGGTACAGGTGGAACTTGGCCCAACAATAATCGTATACTGGGCAGCTGGTGTCCCCGCACGTCATCGGCCACGATCAGGATCTGCACAGCCAGCACCCAACCGCACCTGCGCCATGACCTGCGCAGGGCAAGCCGGATCAGGCGCGCGATGTGCTGCGCCAGGGACTGGGATCAGACGAGCCCGTGGGCGCGAATGCCGGCAGGTGCTCGTGCCCCGCCGCCGTCCAAGATTCGTTTCCATTATACAACCCTGCGGTGGCTTGCAAGCCTACGGTCTTGCGGTGCCCCAGATGCTGCGCCTCGCCTTGCGCGCAGGCTGCTGCTGGCCCTGGCAGACGTGGAGCAGGAGGACAGCAACTGGCACCGCATCGTGGAGCTGGCGCAGGAGGCCAGCAGGGCTGCCCAGGCCGCGGAGGTGCGCTGCGAAGGACGCCTTCCAGCTTTGACCTTGGAAAGCGCATCCCTTGCGGCCCTCGCGGTGTGTCGCTCACGTCGCAGCTGCGATGTCAGCCAGGAGCTGCATTTGTCACAGGCTCCGGCCTCGCCAGTGATGCAGCGAGGCCGGCGGTGTCTGCCTCGGTGTCACATCTCAGAGGCGGCGCATGGTGACAAGCAACACTCACTCCTGCCTCAGCCGGGCGCGAACGAGGACGCGGTCCTGGCGGCAGAAGTGCAGATGGAGGCTGGTTGGGTGGAGACGAGAGCCCGGCTCACCCTCGGGGAGGATGCCATGGCTGCCACCGTGGCGGAGCAGGTGCGGCTGGTGGTCGCTGCCTCGCACTCAGGCCCCAGAGGGTCTGCAGCAGCCTGGCATGTGTTGAAGCACGCTCATCACGTTGGAGCGCGGATCAGCGGCGACGGCACGATTGACATCGCCTGTTGGCGCTCCTGATCGTGTCGGGCAGGCTCGCCAGGGCAGCTGCGAGGCAAGGCTGAGCCCCACATCCGCACGCGCATTCTGGAACGACCTTCAGGTGCATTGCTGCAGGGAGTGGAGGCGGCGCGGGGCCTGTTCTTTCAGTCTGGGGCGGAGCAGCGGCGGTGGCAGGCGCTCACGCTCGCCAACAGCAACGTGGCCACGCTGCAGCACGGTAAGGCAGCTGGGCTATAACCCAGCCTTCTTCGAAGAGCTGTAGTTCATACTCGCATTCGTTGTCCATCCTTACAAAAGCAATCCGAAATCTCTGGTGTCCACAATAAGACTCAGTTTGAAAGTGGGTACATTTCATGACTTGCCTCTGGACGCTGGGCTTGCCATGCCCACTGGCTGCCAGGCTCCCGCCACACACCTCACTGACGAGCGCACATGCATCTCGCAGCAATCGGCGACCTGCGGGGTGCCGATGCGACTGCCAGCGCCGTGATGGCGCTGGCTCAGCACAGCAGTCAGCGCCGTGAGACTGAGACCGACCGGGATCGCTTCATACCCACGGCGCTGAAGCAAGTCGGCGCACTGCGCGCGGCACAGGTGGGGCCTCCTCTGACAGTGCTGATTCAGCAATCTTTCACTTGCCCATGCACCTGCTGCATCTGCAAGCCGGCAGCTTCCCGTTGCCTAGGAAGGCTTGACAGGACACACCGCTGCTGCGCTCCCAACATCAGGCCGAGGTCATGGCATCCTTGACCAGAGACTTGACCTGCGATTTGCAAGCCACTGCAGCCCGTTTCAGGGCTTGACCTGCGATTTGCAAGCCACTGCAGCCCGTTCCAGGGCTTGACCCCTGCCTGCTGCGTGTGTTCGTGCTCCAGAGGCAGGTGGAGCAGGCCACGAAGCTGTACAACTCCGCCGCCGCGGCCGCCGAGGCCAACCTCGAGGGCAGCAGGGGCGACGCCGGCGTCCTGCACTCGCCGGTGAGCAGGGGCTCTCCGGCCTCTCGAGTCTTCTGCTCGTCAGTCTGCTGTCTGCTGGCACAGAACCACGTCTGTTTTTTCGGTTCCCCATCCGCATGTGTGCTTCCCTCCCAGCCCTGGCGGACGCCAGCACCACCAATCTCATATTGCACCAAGCATGTCGTGACGCAGCCGCAGCCGCAGCCGCACACGCCTGCTCATGTTGCAGCACAATCTCCTTTCAAGTCCGCCGCCCTCGCCCGCAGACGCACCTGGGCGACATTGTGGCGGACTCGCTGCTGGGCCGCGCGCAGCTGCTGCACGACGGCGGGCAGAAGGAGGAGGCGGAGGCCATTCTGGCCGAGGCGCTGGCGGCGGCGGAGGCTGTCGGCGGCGATTCGCACCCGCGCGTCACGCTTGTCCTGGCTGAGCTGGCGCGGGTCTACGCCCGCACTGCCCGCGTGAGCTACGCGGAGGGCCTTTACAGGTGTGGGTCCGCCGTCTCGCTGGCTGTGCTAGGTGCACGGACCAGACTTGCTGCGAACCCTGCTTCCACTCACTTGAGTTTGAGGGGCCTGCTCCCTGTGGCTAGGCGTACGTGCCACACCACCACCGCTACCCCTGCTGTGGTATAGTGGCGCAAAGCCACTGTCGCTTCTCTTCGGTCGCTTCTCTTGCGCAGCAGTTGGCCAGGGAAGGGCTGCTTGCCGGGCGCAGGGAGCTGGTCAAGCGGCTGCGCCTGGATACGAAGCCGGACGGCCCCGTGAAGGCACAAGGCCTGCCGGTGCATGCCAGCGTCGCGGCGGTGCTGGCCTGGCGCTACAGCCAGCTGCTCACAGTGCTGCCCAAGCGGTGCGGGATCGTCAGACACATGCTGGCACCCTCGGTGTCACCCTGCAGGGACCATGCTGCCCTTGCGCCCATGTTGATATATATGCAAGTGCACACAGCCCGATGCAGAGCCTTGACGTCGATGTTGTGGGCAGGCTTGCTGTTCGAACGGCCTGCCGCGGTGACGCGCAAAGATTGCCAACGAACCTGGCTTTGAATTTGTTGTCGAGACTTCTTATTCGCACCACCCTGACTCATCCCGTGCAGGAGCACGGAGGCGGAGCAGTGGGCGGCCAGGGGCCGTGCGCACTATGAGGGCGCCGGAGGGCTGAACATGCAGCCCATCGAGGCCACCCTGGGGGATCTGGACGCGCTGAAGCAGGGCGGTGGGCGGGCGGGCAGCGGCTGCATCCTGAACCTCACGCTGCGCCGCGTGCTGCCGATGGCACCATTAAAGCCCTGAGCAGCGAATGAGGCATCAACGCCGGCCTGAAGGCACATGCACGGACGTGGCGAGGAAATGGGAATACGCATGCCCTACGAGCTCGTGTTGCAGACCCGAGCAAAGCAGGGGATACTAAGTTCTATTTGTTGGACTCAGTATCCCTTGAGCAAAGTCAGCGATGGCCGATGGGCGATCAATGTGTTAGTAGTATTCCATGTTCTATCGTCCAGAATATCGGTTATTCAAGCCCGATTCAAACAAACAACTGAGCTGCTGGGTTCACGACTGTGTCAGGGGTCCAAACTTCACATGTCCACTGGGCTGCACTATACAGATTCCCGGCCGCCTCCATCGGCTGCCTTGCGGCCGACATGTGTACTGCGGCGTGCCGCCGGCGGCGGCCCTTCCTTGCGCTTGGCGCCGCTGCGCAGCGTGCCCGCCGCAGGCAGTTTGGCCTCTGCCACCCGCTTCCCTGCACTCCACACATGCCATCAGTCAGACTCGTTGAAAACAGGGCTGCCGAAACAGATAGCTTCGACGCTCACCAGACCGCATGATGGCGCACAAACATCAATGCAACGAACAGGCCGTCTGCTCGATAAGGTGAAGCTGCATCATGTAGTACATAAGACGACATGAAGCTTCCTCACTTGCAGCGGGTTTCCTGTCCTCCATCACGCCGGTGTTGGCCCAGCGCAAGTACCGCCGCAGGTTTACGTCCTCCACACCCTGCAGCGAAAGCTCCCCGCGGCAAAAGATGCGCCAGCTGTCGGACACGAACTTGCCGCAGCCATAGAATTCCTGCACGTCCGCCCAGTCCTGTGCAAACAGCAGATGCCACGGCGTCAGGCGGCGTCAGCCCAGAACTCTTTCACAGCTTGCGTGCCGGTCGATGAGCAGCTCGTGCAGCAGTCACGAGCTGTCAAGATCTGGCACGAACTCGCTCTTGCATGTAAAGAGGACCCCGACCCCCTGTCTGACGAGGGCACTGTAACAGGGTGTAACAGGGCCAGACCCTAGCAGATGCCGAGTTGAGCAGCCGTGCCGCACCTCGGCCAGAAACGCACGCGACATGCCAGCCACGGCCTTGTAGCGCACGTCCGCCAGACCCAGCGGCCGCACCATCAGCTGCTTCACCTCCGCAGGGGGCGCCTCCAGCACGGCTGTGGGTGTCGGGTAGCACCGCAGGAAGCGCCGCACCGCCTCGTGGATGGCCGCACTGCCGGAAGTCCGGCTGCGGTAGGGGCACACCTTCACAGATCGACAGCCAGCATCGTGCAGCCAGCATCGTGCAGTAAACATGGGTGCGGGCAGTGCAGGAATTTTAAAGCAAGCGGCGTACTGCTCTGGGCACATGCGCACCTGCACAGTAGACAGCAAACGAGATGCTCGAAAGGATCGCGGAAGCTCTCCTGTCCCAACTTGAAGGGCGACCGCCTGCGGTGTGACACATTGTGAAATGATTCTTGCACTGCAAGTTTGATGGAGTTTGATAGCAGCACCGCACAATCATGTGACCGTGATGGTGTGGGACATTTGCAGCCTCAGCGTGCCTGATGGTGCGCAGGCATATGCGGTGCTTGCAGAATGTCACCCAGTCCGTCTGCCGCCCCTCGCGTAGTGCAATGACCTGACGTCCCCACTTGGCCTCCGCGAGGCGCTGCCAGAGTTCTGGGTCCTGCAACACAGCGGAAGGGGATTGGACGGTGGCTCCAACCTCTGGTCCTGGCTGAGAACATGCGGCTCTTACTTAAGATTTACTTGCGCCGCTGCTGTGTTGGCACGCACCTTGATTACTGCGCTCAAGTACTTGCAGGTGCCAGATACATGACAGAGGCTCTGCAGGTCGACTTTGGCCAGTATCAGCAGCAGGCACTCGTCAGGCAGCGACTCCAAGTGTGACATCGGCATGGTTTGTTGCAAAATTCTTCAAACCGAGAGGATGATTTCGGTCCGAGGCGGCACCGGGAGCAGAGCATGAGCCTTGTCTCGGCTACTGCAAGTGCTGAGTGTGTTGAAGGCCGGCATAGACGACAGTTGCGTGCTTTGCGGATTTCCCACCCTGTGGCGAAAAACAGTTGACGAACAGACGATTGAGAGTTATAGACGACTGCCGCACGACGACGATGGTTGCTTGGCCGATTCAGTATTTGTTTTGATGGCATTTTGAGGGTATCAGGGCCACAGCCTGCCCAAGATCGAGACAAAGGGGCAGGCGAAACGGTGCGTGTTGCGCAACATCAGCGTGTGCGAATCCGCAACGCATTGCCTAACAAGCAGCATCAAGTGCAATTTACATGTGCAACATTTTCATCAAAGCGCGTGTGCATGGCCTGAATCCTTCGGACCGCCGCGCGCGGCTGAACTCCGAGACGCGATCGCGCAGAGATAGACTCGGGAGGCGGCCCGGGAGCGTGCGTGCGACGAGACGCAGGTTATTCTGGAACAGCATGGCGTTTCTCAGCAAGTCAGCGTTGCGCGCTCTGCTGGCGGCCGTTCTCGTCGGCCTGGCAGCTGCGGCCCCTCCAGGCAAGCGTTGAGCAGCCGAGGATACCGAGTATCCTGCATGGAATCAGTAAGGTAACATTTTTATCACCTGAATTTCCGATCGCAGGACGAATGATGCAGCCGCCGCCAGCGAAGCAGACGCAGGCAGCGGCCGCGCTGCCCGCCATCCCTGCAGCGGAGGGCATCATCGGCGGCACACCCAACCTCATGAAGCCTCCCAGCAGGTGAGGCATTTTCGTATGCACGTGTAACGTACAAACAAACTGATGTTTGGTTCGAGGATCAGCCTAGTGATGCGCCGTACCCTTGCTCGCAGTGTAATGGACCTCGCGGCAATGGCATCGCCGCCTGCGCCGCCAACACTGCCTCTCCCTCAGTGCACCTGCGACACTGAGACATACGCGGTGAGTCAGCACGCTCAAGTCTGCCTCACGCGCTGTGATCCATCGAGACTCATTGGCTTCTGATTCCTCAAGCCAAGCTGCTCTGCAGTCCAGACGGACGACCAGTCGCCTTGTGATTGCAAATGCTGCGGGACGAGTCCTCTAGATCCGCTTCTCTAGGCATTCCTTCTGTCCGCCGCAGGCACTGCGCTCCGCCAACGCCAGTTTCCTGAACACGAGCAGCGACCCGCGCCTGCTCAACGCCACCTCCAGCACGGAGTGGTCGTCGCTGTATATCACGCCGGACCTTGTCGGCCCCAACAACACCCAGGACTATGTCTTCTTTCAGGTCCTTGCGAAGTCATCATCATGCACTTTGGCTCCGGCGGCATCTGTCCTGTAGATAACGGTCTGGGCAGGATGAAGACATGACATGCGGCAATTGCCATGTGCGCTCACCTGCAGTGCCACATTGCAGAGACGCAAGGCCAAAACACTGTTGCGTGTTGCGTGGGCAGGCCCAGGTCCTGTTCAGCCACCCGGTGCAGTACATAAACAGCGCCCAGATCCGGCTGTATACCAATGCGCTGACCAGCGTGCTGCAGTCAGTTGCGCCCGAGCTGGCGGAGATCACCGCGCCCGCGTGCACGGGCGGCTATGTGCAACCCGCGCCGCCATTCTCGCCCGAGTCCGACGCCACCATCACCGCCGTGTATGAGGCAAGGCCCAACAAAGCCCTGACGGGCTGCACTTTGCTAGTCGCATGCAACTGGCGACCAGCCAGCGGAGTTCTCATGCCCAAAGGGTGTGGCAGTTGCCCCACCGCTGGGTGTGCTTCCAATCAGGCGGGGGTTGCGATCCAAAACCGTGCATGACATTGAACTGGCAGGATGCGCCATGCACAAAGCACGCAGCAGTCGCCAATTTTGAGGTCCATAATGCTGTATGTCTGACAGACGTCGGACTGCAAGGCGCTGTACATCCGGGGCTACGCGCCACTGCTGAACCCGCTGGCCACCAACGCCACGCAACTTGTGGTGGACGTCTCCGCCGCCAGCGTCGTGGACGCATGCGGGGAGCGCTTCCCGGGGACCTCCATCACTACCAACGTCCGCAGCCGGTGCGACAGATACAAAAGGCAACGTCTCAAGTTCTGACTCCAGAAGTTGACCTGCAAGGGAAACCATGCCAGTTTCTCGAAAGGATCCGTCGCTTGTTCTGGGCACCATGCATATGTTACAGCCCAGATCAGGTCAGCATGTTGCAGTCTTGTGTTCTGAGGAGCAGTAGTGCTGCTATCGGGCACTTGGCTTGAGCCGGCGCACCAAAAAAACTCATGTAGGTGTTGATTGTGGCGCAGGCAAGTGGCGGAGCTGTATGCGCTGGGGCTGGCATACACTCCGCGGCTGGGGCCCGCCACTGACCGGTCTGCCACGAAGCTGGCGGCCGTCTTCACGCAGGTCTTCACGCACCCAGCAGCATGCAGATGCCAGCCGATCATGCTGCACACACCTGCCACCATGCGGCGAGCTGCCAAACGCACAGCCTAACGTTCACACTGCTGTTGTTGCTCAGCAACTGCGTTTGCCACGGTCAGACTGGTTCATTTGATTCGAACTTAGGAAGCGTGAAGTCACCTAAAGCTTCAAATCTAGTGGCGCCTGCTGTGCAGCCGGTGCCGGGCATCGGGCCTGAGTTCTTCAGTGTGGCGGGGCCCAAGAGGTACATCATATCAAAGCTGAGGCTGGCAGCCGGCAGCCAGTCCTACTATGGCTTCACAGTGACCGTGTCAGATGGCTACT
This sequence comes from Deuterostichococcus epilithicus, assembly GCA_033439295.1. NCBI lineage: Eukaryota > Viridiplantae > Chlorophyta > Trebouxiophyceae > Prasiolales > Stichococcaceae > Deuterostichococcus > Deuterostichococcus epilithicus. Next base: position 860,105 of record JAVTLE010000005.1, on the reverse strand, counting down.
ACGGCACCGTCAATGTCACAATGACGCCGGTGCGATGCACTCAGGCTCCCGACTTGCATATCCGTTTTACATGGCGCCGGCACCGGTAGAACTGCTATTTGAGTTTGAGCCTCAGGGCCCTTTCGTCAGCCAGCATCTGCGCCTGATCCAGGGCCTTGGACCTGCAGCCGTTGCGAGCAGAACTGCATTGGTTGGCGCAGCAGGGCCGGCGCAGGCATGCTGACAGCGCGCCTCACAATGCCAACTCTTCGCCATACTAGGACAGATTCTCCTTAGTGTTTCTGTGGTGCAGGCCGCGGCGCAGCAGGTGCTGCGCCAGAACACCACGCTGCCGTTCGTGTCCTTCCAGAAGCTGGCGGTGCAGTGCTGAATGTATCTACAGCGTGCACGCTAATCCAGCATTTGGTGGTGTATGGAGGGGCAATGTGGCACTGGCTTTACGTACAGCAGTTCAATGTTTACGATTCTTTGGCAAAGCCATAATATTGCTGTATGTGGACCGCCGCTGTCCCTCTGTGTATTGTGTTGAATGTGGAGCAGCACGATCATCGGTCATCACGATGTGGCTTAGAAACACGGTGAGACCGCCTGCGGCCATGATTTCTGCGCATATCGATGCACATCATATCGTTTACTGCACCAAAGCTAAATCCTAGACGGGGTCGGAAAGGAACCCACTACACGAGACTGCCGCCACGAACATCCTGCTGGTGTATCATCTCGGGGCAGGGTATCCTGCACGTAACGTTGTACAAAGGTCATCGCAGCTCGTTCCCACTGCCTCGTGTAGTAAGTTCATCATGCTGTAAGCGCCACATCAGCTACCGCCACATCAGCTGCGTCTGTTTGGGGTCGCCTCCCAGGCCGCGGGCGTACCCAAGTGTCCGCTTGGGACGCCTGCGCGGGAACAAGACACTGTTTGACACACCTTGACATCCTACTTGCAGCCGGCAGATACAGGTGTAGTTGTCTGCATGGCGTGTCATGCAGACTGCAGCGGAGCCCAGCTGTCACATCGCATGCGCGGCAGCTGCACAAGGTACTTCGTGGACGCACTGAGGAACTGCAGCTGCACCTGTCGTACTCATGCGCCGGTGTGCCGATGCTGGGTGTCCAGCTGCGGAAGGCCTGCGGCTGCGACTGCGGTCCTTGGCCAGCCTGCAGGCCCGCCGCCGGCAGCGCAGCAGCGGGCCGCCAGCCGCCACCAGCGCGGCACGCGACGGCAGCCGGCACATGGCGCCCCCGCGGCGGCGGCAAAGCTTGGTTGCCTTCGTCCTCGTCCGACAAGTCGCCGTGCCCACCCCATGCAGCACCCTGTGCACAGTACTGAATTGTGGCTGTTGAGCGGATTGGCACACAAGCGCACGGGACTAGTACATCCATTGTGGCAGCACCAGAGGTCACCTGCTGTCGCGGCTGCAGCTGCGGGGCAGTCCGATGCGCTCGAGGCGGTGGCTCCTCGTCACTCCAGCCGCCATCCAGCTGTGCGTCATCGAAGGAGCCTGGCTGCTGGCGCCCTGCAGTAGCAATCCTTTCTCAAGCTCTCTGCTGTCAGCATGGCAGGCCGGCTATCAGGGGCTCGCGATAAGCCTGCAACCTGCCGCTTCCTTTGGCTGGGTGGCATCACAGAAGCAGACGCCGCGGATAGATCCGCTCGACTGCAGCCCAGACACCACAATGCTGGTGACGGCAGGAGGACGGATGGCGCTGACCAGAGTGCCTAGGCACAACAAAGTTTCGAGGCACCCACCCTGGAAGGGCGACTGCCCAGTGCCAAAGTCGGCCGGCCGGTGCCAGAAGGCGGCAGGGCTGCGCGCCGGCTCCGGGAAGCGGCCGCCGAAGCCCAGCGCGCCGCCGGGGCTGCCGGCGATGAGCAGGCCGGCGGGCGAGCGCCGGCGGCCGCGGCGCGGCGACGCGCGGGCAGCCGCACCGGCGGCAGCTGGCCGCCGCCACGGCCGCCGCCCCGCTTCTTATTAAGGTGGTTCTGCAGCAAGCAAGGGCAGCACGCCTTGGTGTGGCTGAAGCCCAAAGCCTTACTGTCACGAGGCGGGCAGTCGTGGCAAAGTTGCTTTGGTTGCTAACGACTGGCACAGCGCCAGCGCTGAGGTCAACCCGATCGCTGAGATTGCTGCCAGCAGCCCGAGCTGCAAGCAGCCCGTTTCATGAGCAAGGGGGTTGCAAGACGGATTGCTGTTGCTGGTCAGCACCACCACACATGCCAGATGCGCCTGGCGTCCGACATGCCACTCGCCTGCAGGACTGCCAGCGGGTCCCAGTCGCGATCGAAGCCCAGGCGCCAGGGCTGCGCCGTCCCCTGTGCCGCCACCGCGCCGGGGCCTGCTGCGTGTCCCGGTCCCAGCGCCCCCGGCTCCGCYGTSKGCTGCTGTMCCGCGCGCCGCTGCGGCAGCACCGGGGGCTGGAAGGCGCGGGGCCGCTGCTGCGGCGCGGGTGGCGTGGCACCGGCGGCCGCCGAGTGGCCCGCGCCGGGCGCGACCCACTGCCGCCTAGTGGTTGCAGGTCGCACCAGCTCTGACTGGTACCATCTTCCTGAAACTGTGGCTTCATCCCCTTGCATTGCTATCTCGGATGCAGGGCAAGGTCGCCAGCTGTCGGCGCTGCATGTTGCGCCGGACGGTGGTGTGAAACTCTGCCTGCGGCACAAGTGCCGGGTGCAAGCTGGAGGCAAAAGACTTGCAGTGAATCGAGCACCAGCAGCACGTGTGGTCAGCTTCCAAGGACATTGGCACACCTGCCGGGCTGGTGCTGGTCGTCCTTGAAATCTGCGCCAACGTCGCTGTCCATGCGCACGCCAAACTCGTCGATATCACCGGCTGCACTCCACCGGGCGTTGGCTCCAGCCCTGCGGCGTGCACTGCCGAGTAAGCATTGAACTGTGCGCAGGACCTCAGCAGACTGTCCTGTGGAGGCTCCTGAAGCGAAGTTTGCAGCATTGCAGACTTGATGGCCACCACTGTTGGAACTGCTTCGCTGCCTCGGGTGCCATGCGAGCAGCAAGTGGGGTTTCCACATGCGATGATTTGCACCTGTCATCAAGATGACCTCGCTGGCCGCGCAGCCGCTTGTGCGCCGGCGGCTCTGGCGACGACCAAGCCTCCGCGGCCTGCTGCCGGCGGCGCCGCGCCCGGTCCCCGTGCTGCTGCTGCTGCTCGTCGTGATAGTCGGCATGAGGGAATCGGCCCCCCTGCAGCGGCCCGTCACCCGCGAGGCTGCCGTAGCTCTGTGAAGGTTCGGAGAAGCCAGGCCCGCCGGGCTCGCCGACGGCGACACGCCTGTGGCGCCCGCCCGCCGCGTGTGGCGCCACCGGCAGCGCCAGGTAGCTGGAGTCGTCGGACAGTGGCGACTGCGGCGGGTCCAGATGCAGGGATGGCAGCGGCGGTGGCGGCGACGGGGCGCGGTACCTCTCACGAGCAGGGTGTGGTGTGTCGAACGCCTCATGGCAGTGGCCACCATGGTGCCGCAGCGGCGGCAGTGACGCTGGCGGCTGGCGGCAGCTGTAGGCGCGGCCGACGGGCGCGTCGTCCCGGCCTGCTGGGCCTGCATACTGCGGGCAGGGCTCGGCGGCTTGCGAGTAGGGCCGGCAGGATCCCGGCTGCTGCTGCTGCTGCTGCTGCTGCTGCTGCTGCTGCTGCTGCTGCTGGCAGTATTGCGCTTCGGCGTCCGCAGCACCGGGCTGCTGCGCCAGCTGCGGCGGGTGCTGCAGGGAATCGTGGCTGCTGTGCTGCGGCGGCAGCGCCGGCGCCGGACTTCCGTGCGTGACCTGCCTGAAGAACAGCTTCAGGCTGGTGGCAGGCACGCTCTGCAGCGACTTGGCCAGCTGCTTCTGCAACCACGCATCGCATGTCCTCAGGGCTGGCAATTGCCAGCCTTTTCAATGACTGCTGCAATGTCATATCTATCAATCCTTTGATGAGGCAAGTGCTCATGGTAGTGTAGCTCGACACCGGATCAGACTGCAGGCTGCTGCATTTGCCTCGCCTGCTGAGGCGGCGGTAGTGTCAGCAGGGACTGCAGGGAGCCGCACGCCGCGGCCAGCGCCGCCGCGCTAAACGAATTGAGCATCGGGAACGACTCCAGGTATGCCTGTATAGCGGAGATTGGGTACAGGTATGGGCTTGACCTACTTGGACATGGATGCCTCCCAAGGCGGTCGAGGAGGGCATGTGTGAGAGACTGCTCTGGGTGGGGGGGTCTTTGGTATACCATGCGAATCCGGTTGTGACACGTGCACATGCACTCAAAGCAGTGAGCGTGTGTCGCTGGCATTGCAGTGCCGCAAGTGGCTTTGGGCAGGTGGGAGTGCAGCAGACCTCTTTGGGAGTCGACGGCGATTCGAACAGCTGCGGTGGTGCATTGCCGCCTGCCAGCTGGCGGCTGACGTGCGCACTCAGCAGTTTCGTGATGGTATCCTGTCGCTGAGCAGTAGAGACTTCAGGCATCTTTCAATGAGCGTCAAAACTTCCAACCTCTCTGCTACCCAGATGCCTTTGACGTCGCCCATTCAGCGTAACCCTGAAGCCTGCAGATGCAGAGGGGGCACTGCACTGACATCCGCCACTGAGCATGCTGTCAATCGATCCTGCAGCACGTCCGCCATCACGCAGGAGCTAATTGAAATTGAAAGGTTCATGTGTGCATGCAGCCTCCAGTCCGTCTCAGCGCACTCGCCTGCGTGTGCTGCGGGCTGAGACACGGCAGGCACTGCACCGCGATGCCCAGCCGCTGGCCGACGCGCAGCAGCTCGGGCGTTGCAGCCGCCAGGCGGGCGCAGAAGCTGGACGAGCCCTCCACGGCCAGCAGCACCGCCGAAAACGCGAAGCTGAGGCCGTACAGCGCCGGACCCAGCACGTCGAGGATGACGCCCTCCATGCTGTCGCCCTGTAGCAGAAAAGGGTTGTGATCGTTGCAGTAACACCTGCGCGCCGCATGCCTGGTGTGCGGGCCACGCGGTGGCAGCCTGAGCGGCGCGCTTGCACGAGTCGTAGCGTAGCCCTTCGTGGTAACGCTGTTGCCATTTGAGGGGGTGAGATCAGGTGATGAGGCGAGACAATTGCTGCCAGTGCCGCAGCACCGGGGTCACACCGCCTGTTTACAATTTGAAGCTGAAATGCAGCAAGGGGCGATCGCTGCACCTGCAGCGCGTCCTCGCTCCAAATCGACAGGCAGCAGGAAGCGGACAGCACCACATCCGCGGCGCCCAGCCGCCGCTCCACAAAGCGCGCGCCTCGCATCTCCAGCTGGAGACGCCAAAGGAGAGAGGAGTAAATTATGGAGCCGAGAACGGAGTGGCTTATGCAGGAAGGGGTGGCCTTCCTGCAGGTGTGCAGCAGCTGAACAGCTGCTTGTTTGGTGCCTGTCTTTGTCGTCTGCAGGCTGAGGTATGAGGCACAGAACCGAGAACAGTATATCCAGCCATAAACTTGCGAAATCTGACGACCTGCCGTCAACACTTCCTTGCTTCCACTATTTTGGGAGATGCTAGGAGACGGTTCAGAACATAGGGCCTTGCCTGCAGCACGGCTTCGTACAGGCTCTGCCGCCGTAGCAGCAGGCTGTCGGGGCGGCTGGTCACCACCAGCGGACAGTCCGCCTCCCCGCCGCCGGCTGCACCGCGGTGCCAGCCAGGGCTGCGTTAGTGCTGTGAGAGAGCATGAAGTGGCGATCGAGAGAGACTGGGATGTGCGAGCTAATATACTTTGCATCCTCAGACGGCGGCACACGAACAGGTGCTTTGTCATGTGTGTGCACGTGCTCTGCAGGCATTACCTGACTGTCGCGGCGCAGCACCCCGCAGGGGGACTGAAGCCTGCACATATGCGTCCGCTATTCATTTGCACCTCTTTTGGAAGTTCACCCGGGAACTGTTCTGCATGGCGGTCCTTGTGAGCTGTCAGGGGTCTACGATGCAACGGCTTTTGCACAGTGTCTGCAGCCTGGGGACGCACCTCTGCCGGCGGCAGCGCAGCTGCTGTGGCAGGACGCTCGGACAGCGCAGCCGCCGCCGCCGCCGCCACCCTGCCATCAGCTGGCACCCTGGCTCCTGCCGCCGCCGGGCGCTGTAGCGCCGCCTGTGCCCGCTGCAGCACGCCGTCAGGCGGCCCCGTGGTCAGCACCACCCGCTCGATGCAGGCGCCCGCGCCCGGGCAGCTGGAAGCAGCAGCGGCTGCATCCAAACCTGCCGTAGCGCCTCGGCCGCCGTCGCCAGAGGCCCCGGCAGAGGCCACGGCGGCTGGAAGCCCGGCCAGAGGAAGGACTTCCTCCAGAGTAGGACCCACGTACTGCACCAGCAGCCCATAGGCGTGGAAGGGGAATGCGGAAGCAGCGCGCCGCAGCAGGCCGTGCGTCACCAGCACGCAGTCCGCCCTGGCTGCCGCCTCCAGGGCAGCCTGCAGCACGCCAGCAATGCAATTTCAGTGCATGTTGCCGAATGTTCATTCCCTTGCAGTCTTCGAGTCCGACACCAGAAGCCGCCAGAGACCCGCACGCTCCCCGCGGATGCCTGGCTGGCACATCGAAATCTCAACTGCGAGGGTCCATGCCAGTGCCTCCAATGGTGCCGGCACAGCTTGCACTGAAGGACCGGAGCTCGGAGCAGGGCGTCGATGATGGCGTCCACATCTGCGTCACCGCCCGCCGGCCGCAGCAGCAGGATCGACACTGCTGTCCTTGCAAAGATGCACAGCAACCTCAAAGCGCGAGCAGGACCGACACTCTTGCTCGCACCCTGGTGATGGCCTCCGGTTCCGGCTCGCCGCCTGCGGCCCGCAGCGACGGCGCCCGGTCCAGCTGCGCGGCCCGCAGCCCGGACGCCGCCACCTCTTGGTACATCCCCAGGAAGGCACGCGCGTCACCAACCAGCAGCGCCTTCCCTTCCTGCCAGGTGGCAACACAGAGGTGTGCTGGAGGCTTCATTTGTGATCTGAGTTTGCACAACAAGCTGCGAGGTCATTGAGAACCCCTGGTGGGCACAGCGCAATCGTTGCTGGCGTTGGCGGCGCTGCCAACGCATCAGCGCTGCAGCTGGTGGCAGGGCAGGCGCAAGGTGCATTGACGAGCGCCGACCCTGGCTAAGAGGTTGCAGCACCAGACCGTTTGTGGTGTTGCGAGGGCAGGGCTGCTCACGGGGTGCAGGCTGCGGAAGGCCAGCAGGCAGGCGCGCAACTCCGCCAGCTTGGGGTGGTCGGCCTGCCGCCCCGATTCCACATCCGCGTACGCCGCCGCCAGGCCGCGGGCCGCCCCCGCGCACGCCTCCGCCACCCCCGGCAGCAGCTCCTGCCAACATGGAGTTGGGCTTTACATCGAAAACGTCTTCGCCGGCCTCTTTACTCTAGTTCAACCATGTCCAGTCGAGGATGTCCATGCGTCCTCCTGGGCTGCTGGAGCCAGGCGCAGGTGCAGCTGGGTGTGTGGAGTCTCACGCCGCGATTACCTAGATGCAGGTGCGGCAGGCTTCCTGCAAAACCTCAGCTTACGGCGACCGCCCATGCAGGTCGTCAGAGGCGTCGATCAGGTCGGGTCTGTGTATGTGCAGCGCTGGAGGCTGCTCGAGGTGCTGAGGTGCTGGCACTGAAAGGGTAATTGGGTGCAACAAACCACTGTATGTTTTAGTGCACCATGCTGTGGCGCAGGTACAGGTGCGCGCAGCGGATGCTGTAGTGCCGCAGCAGCAGCGCCGCCTGCCGCAGCACCGCCAGCGCGGCGTAGGTGCGCAGCAGGCCCCGCTGGCTGCCTGGCGCCTGCGCCTCCCGGTGCTCCGCCACCTGGCAGCAGACGCACAGCGGATGTGTCAAGCCAGCCCCTGCTACAGCAGACGCGCAGCGGTTGTACCAAGCAGCCCCTGTCTGTCACACATGCACAGCTTTGCTTGACACACGCGTGCGGCTCGTGCAGTGATGCTCCACTTGTCTCCAACGTCATGCTTGCAGGGGACGTAGATCCCGCAAGCCCCGAGATGCCAAAAGACGAATGATGAGTCACGAACGGTGTCTGATGCACAGAGTTACTTGTTCGGGGGCCGTAGGCGGCATGCTGGGTCGAGGTCGCTGCCAAAGCAGCACAATCACTCATCGTTGTGCGGCTCATCTCTCTCTGCTCCGACAGAAAGACAGTATATATCTGTGCCGCTCATCTGTGTTACAACAAAAGGACAGCGCCAACCTGCACGGCGGCCTTGATGGGCGCCAGCGCAAAGATGTCAGACAGCGCCACGCCGGCCGCGACGCCGGCGGCGGCCTGCAGCACCCGCTCCTGGTCCCGCAGCAGCAGCAGCAGCAGCGTGCGGTGCGGCCCCTCCAGCTTCGCCTCCGTCACCGTGGGCTGCGGGGAACGGCACAGTAGGTTTTGCGGAACGAGAGTTCTGGTCGAGTGTTCTTGTGCCAAAGGCCGTCTTCCGGCACCACCTCCGCCACTGTGGGCTGCACCCAAGAACACAATTGCCTTCTTGCAGGTTGAGGCTGCAAACTGTGTGTCGGCGCAAAGGGTCACATCCAGCGCTCGCTTGCTCAGGGCGAACCGCTGTACCGGGTCCACAGATCAGACGGGGTTGCACAATGCATTTGATGACGCTGGTGTATGGGCATGCGGTATCACTAAGCAGAGAGATAAAGCTTCAAGTGCGACATGACTGCTGCCAGCTGGCAGGGCGTTATCGCACCGGCTGCAGGGCCATGTCCGAGGCATTGGTCTGGTCATCTGCGCTGCCTTCAGCGGCTGCTACCGCTGGCGCAGCCGTGCCAGCCGCTGCCAATTGCTCGACGCCGCTTGCTCGCGCCTTGCCCCGTAGCCGAAGAAAGAAGTCCAAGTCGCTCCTGCCCTGCTGCTGGGCTGCTGCTGTGCCATCATCTCTGGCGGCGGCGGCGGCCGCTGCTGGCCGCTGCTGCTGTGCACCTCTGTTCCCCGCCTTGGCAGCAAAGACACCTGATGCTCTCTGCGGCGGGCTGGGTCCCTGCGGCTGCTGCTGCTCGGCCGGCGGCTGCCCCAGCCCGACCGCCGCAGCGTCGCTGGTCGCGGAGGCCGGCTTGGCAGCCACCGCAGCGTCGTCGATGCCGGCGGGCTGCTGAGGCCGCTGGCGCTTCTCGTGCTCAGATTCGCCTGCAGGCCGCTGCGCTGGCTGTGCTGTCGGCATAGAGCCGGCGAGCTGCCGCTGTTCCTGGAAGTGTAACTCAACTGATTGCGGCAGCCGCTCAGGCGCAGGCCCCTCTTCGGCACCCTTGCTGCCGGCGTTCCGCCAGAGGAGGTCCCCTAGCGACAGAGGCCGTGCCAGCCGCGATGGCTGCGGCAACGGCAGCTTCTGCGGCAGCAGCTGCCCTCGCAGGGTGCACTTAGCAGTAACACCCTGCTGCAGGCAGGCGAGCTCCACTCCGGCGCCGTCGCGGCTACCGCGCAAGCCACCAGACTGCGCCGCCGCCATGTAGCCGGCCCTGACGCCAGGCGCCGAGGTCAGCGTCCAGTCCAGCTGCAGCTGCGCGCTGGCAGTGCTGACGCGCCGGATGCTCAGCTCGGCGCAGATGTGGCGCCAGTCGTGCAGCAGCGATGCTGTGCGCGACTCCGCCTGCGTCGGGCGCAACATTGCATGAGTTTGTTGGCATTCACCTCGCCCCCGACATTGTCAGGCTGCAGCGCAGAAAGCTGTCAGGCATCGCCCGATATATGTGAGCTGTGGTCACAGCTTCAGTGTGCGGAACACAGAAGCATTGGCCGACTTCAGCTTAACGTTGTCTGTAATGTGCATCAGACACACAGGATCTCACCTGCTGTGCGGCGCCAGCCTCCGCACTCTTGGCGCCGATGTCCACGTGCGGTAGCATCGCGGAGCGCTGCTCCAGCAGCATGCCCTGGAACACGACGTCGTCAAAGGTAGGGAAGCGTGCGTCCGCCAGCGGCTGCGCGTGCGGCGATACAGGGTGGCCGGCAGTGAGCGTCACCGCCTCCGCSGCCGSCCATGCCTCCGCGTCCCTCGTGCGGCGGGTGTGCGCGGCCGCCGCAGCGGCGCCGAGCGGCACCAGCTTCGGCACCTCCAGCATGGCTAGCATGGCTGCGGCCGCTGACGAAGCCTGGTGCATGGTTGGCTGCGACTGTGCCACCCCGCCGCCGCAACTGAGCGCTGGAAGGCTGGTACACCCCGCTGGCCGGCCTGTTGGTGCCGGGACCTCGAAGGGAGCTGGCTCCAGGGTGGGCAGTCGGAATGCTGCCGCGAGTGGCAACACCTGCAGCTGCGATGCATCCGGCGCCGCAGACGACTGCAGGCACTCGCGCCTGAGTGCCGCCATCAGCCCGGCGCTGCTGGGTGCCGCCGTGCCATGGCTGCTGGCTGGCGGCATTGCAGGCGCCTCGAGCAGCAGGCTGTCTGCCGCTGCCGCGGCTAAGTGCTCGGGCAAGCACCGCCGGCGGCTGGCCGGAGGGCCAGCAGTGGGCATCGGCAGCGGCAGCGCCTCGGGCCGCCAGCCAATCGCCTTGCAGATCTGTGCCAGCATAGTGTGTTGGTCAGCAGATCGTCGTTTGAGAAAAGATAGGAAATGATTGGCTTTCCACGTGTTCAGATGCTTCCGAGACGCCCAAAGATATGTCACGGAAATGTGTGCTGCCATGTGTGCGTCCAAGGCAAGCCAGCCTTGACACACCTCGTCCAGCGCTGCAGCGTCTGCGTCGTCACTGATTGGGGCATCGGCCACAAGCGCTGCAATGACATCTGAGTCCATGAGGTTTGCATCTCGTCCACGCTGCAAACGAATTGCACAAGAGCCGCTGACGAGAGGACTCGTGCTCTCTTCTGTGTAATTCTGGGCATGCAGCACTAACACATCTGCCCAACATCAGTGGGCTGAGCCTCGAAGTGCCATAATGGATTCCCTAGAGCATGGGCATCGCCTCAAGCCCACGAACTCACCTGCTGCTGCACCTGTGGCAGCACCACGGGCTCGAGCTGCAGTTCCTGAGCGAGCAGCAGAGAGGTGGCAGCGGCTTTGCCGCCTTTGCCGCCACGCGCAAGCTGCACGAGGTCGACCTGCGGAACGACCATGTGACCGCTGCCGCTGCCACATGGCACCATGCCTGGCTGCAGATGCGACTGGATCCGCTGCAGCTTAGTCCCTGTGAGCAGCAGGCTGATCAGCTGGCCCCTGTCCCAGGTGTCTGTGACGGCGAAGTCACAGCAGGCGCCCAAAGTGGCTCCATAGCCGAGAGTAGAGGCAGCTCGCGGCCTGCTGTCAGGCTGCTCGCAGCCCTGTCCTGCAGACTGTGCATCATGGCCAGTTGCAGGCAGCAGCAGCAGCGGCACTGGCAGCGCTTGGGACCGAAGCTGAGCTGCCTTGCGCTGGCTGCGCTGCTCATGGTGGTCTGTCGCTGCAAAGAAGGCGCTGTTGCATCGGAATTGCAGCGTCAGGTGACTCATACTGCGCGTGGCGGGTCTGCCGTGCGGTGGTGCATCTCGGAGCAAGCAAGGTCGCGAAGATGCCCTGTGTCAGGCGGTAGTCACGCCTGCATCTGCAGAGTGCGAGCACTGGCTTCAAGCCGCTGACAAACGCAGCGGTGGACGCAGCTTGCTGAATCTTTTGATTCCTTCTACCCTGGCATAGCAGCGCTCCCGCGAAAACCAGGTTACAGAAGTCAGTCGACACAATATCACGACGCAACCGAATTTGCGGACGCGACGATGATGGTGATGCTGGATGCGAGCACGTTCTGATGGATTTACCGGCGGCTGAACAGCCGCAGAGGCGAGCCCTTCAAGCTCCAAGTTCAAATGTCTGTGTCTCGCACTAGTAGTGACTCCCCAGCAGTGACACTACACTTTCCGACACCAAGTCCACCCAGTCGGCTTGCGATTGCAGACTGCTGCGGAGATGCAACGTCTTCATTCATGCAGGTTCCCGGAGCCAGGGCAGCATGGCTGGCGTTGCCGCCAATTTAGCCAGGATCGCTCAGGGCCTGCAGCACAGCAGCCACGCATCTGACGCTGTCGTTGCGGCTTGCTTCATGAAGCTGAACGAGGCGCTGGCTGCCCTTGAGAGTCGCGACGACTATGGCTGCGGCACACAGTGGGCTGCTGTGCAGCAAGTCCTGGCGGACACGCAGGTGCACCTGCTTGCTCTTCCAGCTCCACATGCACTTGTTGAGTCTTGAATGTACCACACACGCACAGCGTGACAACCTGGCATTGTTCCGTGCTGCAGATGATTGAGTAAGCAAATCGTGCGTTGTCACACTACTCATATGTGCTCCTGCAGGGCATGATAGCATATAGTCGCGCCCGGGCAAGGAGCACATTGCCTGTTGCCTCTTTAGATAGGCATGAGCGCCGCGCAAATGGCTGCAGGCGATGCGACGGTGGCACAATTAACGGCGGCAAAGCCAGCACCTTGTCTCAAGATGCCGAAAATTTCACGTGCTTGCCCTTCTTTGATTGATGAGGCTCGGCTGGAAAATGCGCAGTCGCCAGCTGCGTCATGCATGATAGGGGCCAAAAGTAAAGTGTATGGGGTGACCACCAGTTGGCGCCAACTGACCATAACCATGTATGGTCCTAGCACTCGCCCGGACTTGTAGCAGCCGCCGTTCAGGATGTAGGTATAATGCCTGTTCTGACCTTCATGTTCTGACCTGACCCGATTGGGTCAGGTCAGAACAGTACTCGGTGCGAGCTGCTCCTACTGATCAAAGGTCTTACACCACGGAGTGGTCTGATGGTCTTACCCCAGCAGCGGGCGGCGCGCAAAAATCAACTAAATGTGGACTGTGTTCATCATGGAACGAACCTCACTCGAGAACAGGCGACGCTGCAAATCAAGCCGCTGCAGAAAACAAGACGTCCAACCCCTAGAGCCGAGATTCTCTACAAGCTCCCAGCCCTGCTGCCCCAACAAGCGAATTTGCTGAACCGATGCCTGCTGCACAGGCTGACTGCAAGCCAGCTGAACCTCCCACTCCTCGTAGCCATGCTTTTCCCTGCAGCTTCCGACCTTCATGTGGATCAATAACCACAGAAACGGCGGCTACAGCTCCAGCTGCAGGTCCTGGAAGGCAACCAGGAACTCGCCAACGATACTGCGGTCGGGCACGACGGCCGCCATGCCGTACATGGGCGCATTGCCGCCCTTGGCCAGCTCCGGCTTCGCAATCAGCGCCGCGACTGCGTCCTTCAGGTCCTGCAGGACAGTCGCAACGGCAGTGCTGAGAATGAGAAGTCGGTGGCGGCGGCTGGCGACGGCCAACGCTTAGGTCTCTTATGGAGGCAACCAGCAAAGTGCGGGAGTTGGACCTATTCGTAATGCTGACTGGCAGTCGTTACACGCCAGCCTTTGCAGTGAGGCGGTGAGGCGACGATAACAGTGATGTCAATCGACGCTCTGGCCAACAACAAGTCTGCAGCCAAGCGCACCTGCACCAGGTCTCCCACGATGTCAACGTGCTGCGCCGTGAAGCACATGTGCACCGCCGCAGGGCGCTGCAGCGCGTTGAGGTGCCACCCCTTGGCAGACATGAGGTCGTTGATGGCGTAAACGTTGATGCCGGTTGTCGCGCCTGTGAAAGCCACGTTGCACATGTCCGGCCGGCCGACCAGCTTGAGCTCCGGGATGCCCTCGATGGCCGCCTGGAAGTCCTTTGCCGCCTGCACAATCCGGGCGCAAATGAACATTTAAAGAGCACATTCAAAGCCTGTGTGGACCACAATGAAAGCTGAGCTTCGGCTTCGGCATCTGGCAGCACCGTCACGGGTGGCAGCCTTGCTGCACGCCCCCGCGCCAAGCAACAGCTGCAGTCGTTGCCTCTCTGGCACAAGCAACATGACAACTTTGCAAGTAGCCAACAGCGTGCCTTCATGATGGCGGCGGTGTGGTCCAGGTACCCCTGTTCGCCAAGCGCCATGAGCGCTGTCCAGGCGGTGGCGATAAGCGCACCGGAGCGGCTGCCGGCAAAGCCAGGCGAGATATACAGGCCGCCCGTCCAGTCGGTGATGGCCGTGTACTGGTGCTGCCGCAGCGACGGCCAGCGGTACAGCACCACAGAGGTGCCCTTGTGCGCCATACCTGCAACGCAATGGGCACAGCACATTGAGGTTTGGCAAGAAGCACATCTAACACACCGCACCACAGGGGTGCCCTTGTGCACTATGCCTGAAGTTGGACGAGCAGTGCGGCACTGACAAGCAGTGTGCATATCAGCATCGGCGTTTGCGGCGATCCTGGCTCGAGCTGCAGGATTTATACAGGCGGAATAGTGAGATTGACCACCATCAGCACTGGCTTTGTTGCCCTGATCGTGTGCTGCGCCTGCCTGATGCCTCTGCTTAGCAGTCTCAGAGCAGACTCACGAAGTTGCATCAGCAAAAATCAGTCGCATCAGCAACATCAGTCGCATCAGCAAGATCACTCCCGCCAGATGTCGACAACACACCGCCTTCGAACCGAATGCCTCACCGAACTTGTGGGTGTCCACCGACATGCTGGTGACGCCGGGCACCGAGAAGTCGAAATCGGGGATGGGGTAGCCCAGCTTGCGGGCAAAGGGCAGCACGAAGCCGCCCAGGCACGCGTCCGAGTGGCACAGCACGCCCCGCGACTTCGCCACCTGTGGCACGAGACAGCAATGCATGGGCACAGATGATAGGTTGGCGATGGCAGATATGATGTGGGTAACGGGTAGCAGCGTACTTGCACAAAGCAGCTGAAAGTCGTGATGCAGCTGGATGTGGCCGCATGGTCAAAGAAGAGTGCTTTAGTGTGCATGCTGCATCGAGTCGCCCCTGTCTGCAAGCATGCATGCCGGCTCGGCTCACCGCAGCGATGTCCCTGACGTCGTCGATCACGCCGTGCGGGAAGCCGGGCGAGGAGGCGACCACCAGCACGGTATTGCGGGTGATTGCGCGCCGCACCGCCGCGCCGGTGAGCCTATAGTCCTTGCCCACCCGCAGCTGTGCGAGTGGCCAAACGACATAGATATCAGCTGGACTCAAAGGCCGAAATACTTCGGTTCATTGCCGCATTTGGGAGCCTGTAGTTCTTGCTCACCCGCAGCTGCACATTGGAGGGGCCAGAAGGTCACTATAGACACAAGTTCCAAGGCGGTTCGCACAAAGCGAGTGACCTCGTTGTGAGGGCAGCTGGCAACACCCAAAAAACGTCTGTTTGTGTCATGCGGCAGCCTGCAGGCGCAGCCTGCGCAGGGAGCCGTCCATGGGCCCTGTGAACAGAGACCACGCCCGCTCACCAGGGCTCACACCCAGGGCCCACACCCAGGCCTTCACGAGGGCCCACACAATGGCACGCCAGGAGCAGTTTGGATGAGAGAAAAGCACCTTGACGAGCCGGATGCGGAAGTACTCTGCGGCCTTGAAGAAGGCGGCGTGCGCGGACTCGGCGATGACCATCTCCGGCGCCGTGATGCCGCGGCGGGCGCACATGAAGTCGCGGGAGGCCTTGACGGCCGACAGGATGCTCTCTGTGCCGCCGCTGGTCATCGCGCCGCACACCTCCGAGCTGCCGTTAATTCCCCCTGCTTCGGGTCGCAGTAACAGAGATGGCTTCAAGGTGGAGAACAATCCATGGCACGGAGCCATCTTGGTGCAGGTGGCTGACCCGCTTACTGCCTTGCAAGTCGGAGACTGCCGTCCCCTTGTCGCAACAGTGAAAGCAGGCGCCCTGGCGGAGGACCAGCGCCAACCTACAACCTGAAACAGGTCAACACGTTGCCAACGAGTTCAGACAAGGTGGCGCTCACCACCGAGCATCGCGGCGACCATGGCGATGACCTCCGCCTCCATGCGGCGCACGGAAGGAAACACGTCGCCATGCAGCGGGTTGGTGTGCGCGAATGCGGTGTAGGCGCGGTCCAGCAGCTGCCGCAGCTCCGCGCCCGCAAAGTAAACTGTGCCCGACACCTTGCTGCTGCCCTCCGCAATCTGCACGTCCTTGTTGGCCTGCGCAGCCACATCGAGGGCCTTCAAGTCACGGACGGTGCAGCTCTGTGTCCAAGTGGAGGACGAGACGCAGCAGTAGTGGCCTGGAGGTTGTGACCCAGCACTCGAGCAGACCTGGACAGCTGGCCGTATTCATGCTGGTGCGCTGCCTGATGCCCTGCTTGTGTGATCTTATGGTCTGCAAGCCTCACCTTTTCCGTCAGCTTGGCATTCAGCGAGGCAGCAGACGCGCCCTTGAGCGGCAGTTGCAGCACCGGCTCGTCACCGGCGGCGTATGTTGCCTTCATGTCCTTGCGCAGCTTGGCCTGCAGCACAATGACACTTCAGTCCCTGTGTGGCACAGGCGGATCGGGCATCATGTCATGTCATAGGAGCTGCACATGACATGGCACTGCTCAAGTCCGGCGCGCTCACCACCACTTTGGCCTGCTCACGAGCGGCGTAGCCGCGTATGCCCGGCAGGGACTTGACGATGATGAACAGCGTCTGCCCCAGGCCTGCATGCGCATGGCGCAGGCCGTCGCTGGGTGTGTCACCAGTTCTTGGGGTCAGCATTCCCATGCTGTCAGCAGTCAAGGCGCGAACACAGCACACAAGAGCTGCTGAGCCCAAGGCATCCACAAGCGACTGCAAGTGACAATATGCAGGCGACTAGACACACAGCCAATGGGCGCACCCACCCTTGTCCTGAACGAGGCGCAGCTGCCGCAGCAGGGCGGATGAAACGCGGGATAGCAGCCAAGCCGTCGCGAAAGCCACCAGGGCCACCTGCCAGGGGCGGTAGGCGCTGAAATGCTTTGTCAGCGCCCCGTCCACCCTTGCAGCTGCAGCCTGCAGGTGCAGCTGCGCCGCCGCGATGGCGGAGCGCGCCGCTGAGCCAAGCGACTGCTGCAGGTCCATGCTGCGCAGCGCACTGCTGGTATTGACACCCTTTATGTGCCCAGGACTTGATGCCTTGCAAGCTGCACACCTCCCGACGAGGCCTGCCCCTCGATGTCCGAAATTACGCAAGTCGGGGTGCGAAAGTCCGAACCAGTACCGTGTCACAACAACCCGGAAGTAGATGCGAGTAGAGGCGATCCAAGAGGAAGTGAATCGAGCGTATTGGTGTGTGGCACCTATGGAATCCGATGGTTCCGAGGCTCAAGCTTGTCTGCACGACTGACTAAAATGGACACCACGTTGCACTGAGACCAGTCTTTGGTGTGCAATACTATGTACAAGTGAGCTGAACAGCGTGCAACGGCTGCAGCAAGACTGGCCACTGCCACATCAGCAGCACTTAGTAACAGGGGCGCTGAAGCACCAAAGCTCCAGCGAGGGGAATACGCTCACGCAGGGTTTCCCAGGGTCGTCGGCAAATTGCTCTCCCAGCCGTCGTGTGAAAGCATCCTTGCGCAAGGCAGCTCGGTCTCTCTCGGTGCTCAGCAATCCCCACACACCAGCCGGCCACCGCAGGCGGCAGAACAGCCGGCCCCGGCGCACGCAGGCGGCTCAGCAGCCGTTGTTCCTTGCCCCTGCGGCCGGCTCTTCACCAATCTCGCCGAGATGGTGAGCTGGAATGTCAAAATCCTGGCGAGGACGGCGCTGCGCCAGCATTACTGGCGCCTGCTGCCCATTTGACATCGCTCTTGCTCGCACCTTGCAAATTCCCGTGGCTGAGAGTACTCCACACCCTCGCCGTGCCACCTGCTGGGCCTATCGGATGTGGCACTCCCTGCACCATACCGACGCGTGAATGCCTCATGATTGATAGGTCAAGTTCACCATCGATGAGCTGCGCGTCCTCATGGGTGAGCATGCCGTCCTCTGACGTATTGCACCTCCGATGGTACCTCCTGCCCAAACTATCTCGTCTGTCTGTTGCAGACCATTGTTTCTGCACACCTTACAAAGATGGAACCCTGTGCATGTCGTTGAGTGTGTCGGGCCGTTTGCAGCGGCCTGCATCGTTGTTGTCATGCGCATGCTTCAGGCACCTATGCACACTGCCTGACCACTTGCCTGGTGCACCCTTGCATACTGCCTAACTACTTGCCTGGATTGCAGGTGGGTGCCAATGCGTCACATATACTGCCGTGCTGTCTAGTTCGCGCTCATTTAGGCGTCTGCCATGGGGCCGCCCGTGTGCTGGCCTTCGCATGTGCATGCACAGGCCGGGACGGGCGTGCTTGGGCTGGCATTGGCTGTCTCCTGATTCAGCTGCTAGGGCAATCAGCAGTTGCTGTGGGAAACTTGACTGAGGCGTTCCCGCTCTGCTGGGTGCATGCATCCTGCCTGTTTCACAATGCTGTCATGGCTCCCACTATGTCTGATCATCCCATGTGCTAACCCTCTTGTTCTGACATGCACAGACAAGCAGAAGAACATCCGCAACATGTGAGTCGACTGCGCTTGCTTGCCTGCGTGTTTCGCTCCTGCATGTTCTTGTGTGGCAGCGCACCGTCATGTTGCTGTTTCATATTCGTTATGACGACACGACGCATGCGCAGGTCCGTCATTGCCCACGTCGACCACGGTGAGTATTCTGCGCTCTCTACCTGCCCAACCTGGTGTCAAACGTGCAGCAACAGGTTGCACAACTGGGATGTGCTGTTGCCGATCTGGCCCTGTTGCTCAACTCAGGCAAGTCGACTCTCACCGACTCGCTGGTGGCGGCTGCTGGTATCATCGCCATGGAGCAGGTGAGCAAGCATTCGCTGAATGATGCGTCAGTCACCTCGTTGCTGCTGCTCCCAGCAAAAGAGCCGGCGTCAGCTGGCTGAGGCAGAGTCGTGTGCCACCAGTCAACCCACCCTGTGCCCCTGACTGTGTCCCGACAGGCTGGCGACGCCCGGCTGACGGACACGCGCCAGGACGAGCAGGACCGTGGCATCACCATCAAGTCCACTGGCATCTCGCTGTACTACCAGATGACCGACGAGGCGCTGGCCGGCCTGAAGGGCGACCGCGAGGTGTGCGGCGCTGCTTTGGGACTTCCCCGGGCAGTTTATCGCAGGGAATCTGTGGCGGTGACCAGCTTTCTGCAGGGGACACGGCACGGAACGTGTTGGCGGTGTCTGCCGCTGCTCTCTATGCTTTAGTAGCATGCCGTGCTCATGCTCAGGATTGGTCCAGTGGACTGTTACCATACTAATCGGCAAACACAACGCAGGGCAACGACTACCTGATCAACCTGATCGACTCGCCCGGACACGTCGACTTTTCGTCGGAGGTGACGGCGGCGCTGCGTATCACCGACGGCGCGCTGGTGGTGGTCGACGTCATCGAGGGCGTGTGCGTGCAGACTGAGACGGTGCTGCGCCAGGCGCTTGGCGAGCGCATCCGCCCCGTGCTCACCGTTAACAAGTGAGTCCTGCCTTGATGATGTCTTGCACATACATGGCAGGACTCTGGGAGCTCCTCAGCCGCATGTGCCGCTGGTTGCGAAAAGGAGCAGACGGAATGGAGCAGCTAGACTGGACCAGATAGAATGGAGAGGCACATCAATGCGCTGTTCCCTGGAGCAGGCATGATTCGTCAACGGCTCCGGCTGCCGGCAGCTCAACGGCTCCGGCTGCCGGCAGCTCGACAGCCACCTGAATTTAGGCAGCTGGTGAGCATGTCTGTGCCCTCCTTTCCTTGCAGGCTGGACCGCTGCTTCCTGGAGCTGATGCAGGACGGTGAGGAGGCCTTCCTCAACTTCCGCCGCGTGGTGGAGTCTGCGAACGTGATCATGGCCACGTACGCTGACGAGATGCTCGGCGACACCGCCGGTGCGTGACTCACGTCGTCGTCGTGGTGTTTTGTGCATCAGAGGAGTCGTCGCATCGGAGGCATGCAATCAGTCTGTGTGAGCACCCCTGTGTTGCTGAGAGGATTTGACCTGTGACATGCTGTGCCCCTTCATCGGAGGCAATTTTAGCATGCAGCAGCACCCTTGCCCTGCTGAGCGCCTTGCCTGCGCAGGCACTCCTGACCTGTGGCAAAGGTCGTCCGAAAAATAGTCTGCACCTTGTGTGACCTGCACCTTGTGCAACTGCACTGCTGGCCCTGTGGACCTCTTGCAGACGCCTGACCGTCTGCTGCGACTGAATCCGCAGTGTACCCCGACAAGGGCACTGTGTGCTTCTCCGCCGGCCTGCACGGCTGGGCGTTCACCCTCACGGTGTTCGCCAAGCTGTACGCCAAGAAGGTGGGCTCCCTCATTCCTGGGGCACGGAAGCCGGCCGAGCACACCGCTGCCAGTGCAGGGCTGCAAGGCAAGGCACTGGCGAATCCTCAAGATCAGCTGGGCCGAGTGCTCCATGTCCCCTGGCCTGCCACTAAATTACAAGGGTGCCTGATGCTCAAGTATCTGTGGCACCGCAGTTCGGCGTGGCGGAGGACAAGATGATGGAGCGCCTGTGGGGCGACAACTTTTTCGACCCCAAGACGAAGAAGTGGACCAAGAAGCACACCGGCACCGACACCTGCCAGTGCGTGAACCTGCTGTCCTGGCGCTGGAATTCGTCTGCTGAGGCACCTGGCTGTGCAGATGATGACTTTTCTTGGGTCTGCAAACAGCCAGGATCCTCTGCGGCGATGAGAGCACCAGCGTCGCCCAATCAACTGCTGAAGTGACTGCGCTGCGCTTGCCGCTGAGTCAGACTGGACCTGCTGCAACAGGCGCGGCTTCGTGCAGTTCGTGTACTCCCCCATCAAGACGCTCATCGAGTGCTGCATGGCGGACAACCGCGAGAAGCTGTGGAAGCTGACTGACTCGCTGGGCGTCACCAAGCGCCTCAAGCCCGAGGACAAGGAGCTGGTGAGTACTGCGCTTCGGGGCAATGCTTTGTCTGTGATCTGAGCACATTTTCGTCTGCCAATGCATTTCTCAGCAACCGCAACAGGCTTTCATGGACACGGCGCATTGCCTGTTGTTGCAATGTCAACGCAGTCGTCGTCCGCCTAGCCGTCTTGAGTCTGTTGTAGTGGAAGCAACCTTCCTCTGCCTTCCTCGCAGGTGGGCAAGCCGCTGATGAAGCGCATCATGCAGACATGGCTGCCGGCGCACGAGGCGCTGCTGGAGATGATGATCTGGCACCTGCCATCGCCCGCTATCGCGCAGAAGTACCGTGTGGAGACCCTGTACGAGGTGGGGCTTGCTTCCCTCACTGCAGCGCATCAGACTCGGCATTGGTCTTGCCCCAGGCGGGCGCTGCATGAGCAATATAGTTGGCAGCCACGGCAATTAACGTGCCTGCACTAGGGGGAGATGTTGCCCAACAGGCTGCATCTGAACAACCTCTCGTGTTGCGAGGTTCGGACCCCTGAACCTGATGTGCGCACCTGTCTCATCGAATCCCAGGGTCCTCTGGACGACCAGTACGCGGCGGCCATCCGCAACTGCGATGCCAGCGGCCCGCTCATGGTGTACGTGTCCAAGATGATTCCCGCCCAGGACAAGGGCCGCTTCTTCGCCTTCGGCCGCGTGTTCTCCGGCACCATCGCCGCCGGCATGAAGGTGTGCTTCTCCGCTCTGCGCCTGCGCCCTGGAGCCTGTTCTGCACCTACTATGGACCGTGCATGCGCGCGCAGTTACCTGCAGACCATGCCCGTGCCGACCGATTTGAAGTGTCGCTGTGCCCTTGCCTGTCAGTGCATGTCTGCAGTCTGCATCTCACAGCGCGCCATCACGAGCTGGTGCGCTTCAACCTCCCGCAGGTCCGCATCATGGGGCCCAACTACGTGCCAGGCAGCAAGAAGGACCTGTACGTCAAGGTGCGTGCAACCTTCTGCGATGCTCCGCTGCCACTCTGCTGCACTTTCACAATGCCTGCACTATGACGCAGCTTGATGCTGGCTGTGCTGCCGCGGCGTTTCTCGTGGCTTGCTGGTCTCCATTCCCCTATGTTCATTCTGCACATGGCGCCCTGTTGCTGCTGTTGCCTCGCAATTTGGCCCTTTTGGACTGAGCACATGTGCCTCACACGTGCCTCCTTCCTGTGCCCGCGCAGACGGTGCAGCGCACGGTGCTGTGCATGGGCCGCAAGCAGGAGGCCGTCGAGAACGTGCCGTGCGGCAACACCGTCGCCATGGTGGGCCTGGACCAGTTCATCACCAAGAACGCGACGCTGGCCGACGAGAAGGCAGAGGATGCGCACACCATCAAGGCCATGAAGTTCTCTGTGTCCCCCGTCGTGCGCGTTGCCGTCGAGACCAAGGTCCGCTGCCCTTTGTTCCATTTGCCGACGTTGCAGGCCTGCCTGGAAAACTTGTGATTTTTCCACTGTCGCATTGCACCTGCCGGATGACAACTTGGCTGACTGCAACGACACTCGTGAGCTGGCAGTGCTGAAGCAGCGACACGGAGGCTTGGTGCATCTGACATCGTGTGACATCGGCGCCCTGCTGACGTGATGTTTCCCCCTCTTTCCGCGCCCGCAGCACGCGCAGGACCTGCCCAAGCTGGTGGAGGGCCTGAAGCGGCTGTCCAAGTCGGACCCCATGGTCCAGATCTCCATCGAGGAGACGGGCGAGCACATTGTCGCCGGCGCCGGCGAGCTGCACCTGGAGATCTGCCTCAAGGATCTGCAGGTCTGTTTCTTGCACATCCCTCTGCTTTGCAGCTGGCTCCGAGCGACCTGCCCCCGCTACTGAAGTCCGGGATTTAAGTCCCGAGTCGCACTCAGAACCCCTGCTCGACTCGTGGCTGCCCTGTGCATGTGCACGGGATTCATGGCCTCCAGTGGCTTGATGGTGTCTGTGCACTGCCAACCATGCTGTGCATGCGGTGGGGTTCAGGTGTCTGTTCACGGTGCTCTGACTGCCAACTGCACCTGGACTCGTCTGATGAAACTTCCACAAACCCTTACCGCAGGACGACTTCATGGGTGGCGCTGAGATCCGCATCTCCGACCCTGTGGTGTCCTTCCGCGAGACCATCGGCGACAGCGCGGACCACGTGTGCATGTCCAAGTCGCCCAACAAGCACAACCGGTGCGCGCATCCTGTTTTGGCCGGGCATCTGGGGCCACTGAGGAGATGCAGAGGGCAATCCGCTGTGTTGGGGTGCGCGCCACACTGCTCGAGTGGCAGCCCGGCTGCGGAAGAGCGGCCCGGCAGCGCGGCCCTGGCAATCAGCGGGTGACGCCTCGCGCAACGACTGGAAAACGCAGGCAACCTCGCTGACACCCTTCGGCCTGCTCGCAAACTCGTCGCAGGCTGTACTTCACGGCGCGGCCAATGGAGGATGGCCTGGCGGAGGCCATCGACGAGGGCAAGGTCGGCCCGCGGGACGACCCCAAGACCCGCGGCAAGCTCCTGGTGGACGACTTCGGCTGGGACAAGGTGCCACTCCCCCCCTTGGCTTTGGCACCAGGCTCTGCGTGCCTTGCTGGACAGCGTTCAGTGCTTGTAGGAACAGGCTCCAGGCGCCGGCAAAGCAGGGCAGAAGGCGTATGCTGACGGCCCCTTATTCAGATAGAGCGGCTGTGTGTGTTTGTCCCAGTCAAGTAGCAGTGTGTGTGCACGGTCAGCACCACTCTGCCGCTTGCAGCTGCAGCGGCAGCAGCAGCAGCAGCAGCATGTCAGAGGTCACCCTGCCGCCGGCAAACCAGAAAACATAGCACCGTCCACACATCAACCCGTGCACTATCTGCTGTGACAGAGACAACGACACTAGAATGATTCACAAAAGCCGTTACAAACTGTTGCACTTCATTCAAACAACAGGAGCTGGCGAAGAAGATCTGGGCGTTCGGCCCCGACACAACAGGCCCCAACTTGATCACCGACATCTCCAAGGGTGTGCAGTACCTCAACGAGATCAAGGACTCGTGCGTGGCCGCCTTCCAGTGGGCCTCCAAGGAGGGCGTGCTGTGCGAGGAGAACATGCGCGGCGTCGTCTTCGAGGTCCGTTCGTGTTGCCATTGCCTGCTGTCTTGAGTCCGCATGTCGGTGTCCTGGTGGCAGGGCTGGAGCGGCGGCGCCTATCGGCTCCTGGCTGTGTTCGCGTCTGCTCAGAATCTAAATTCATTTGTGCATTTCACCGACTCCTGGTTGCGCATTGCAACATGTTATTGCTGCACTGATGCTGGTTCCTGCATCCCCAACTGCTGAGCTCGAGACATCCTCCTTGTGCCCGCAGATCAACGATGTGGTGCTGCACGCGGACGCCATCCACCGCGGTGGCGGCCAGATCATCCCCACCTGCCGCCGCGTGCTCTATGCCACCGTGCTGGCCGCGTCGCCGCGCCTGTGCGAGCCGGTGTATCTCGTCGAGATCCAGGTGCGCGCATGTCTTGCACAATGCCACATCCTGACATCAGCCACCAGATGATGGCAGCGTCGTCCGCTCTGCAGGCCCACACTTCAGAAGACTGGGCCATGCTGTGTCTTGGGAACCTGGTGCTTCGATGCTGACGCCTCCCTCTTTCCCCGTCCCCCCCTTGCAGTGCCCGGAGCAGGCGCTGGGCGGCGTCTACAGCGTGCTCAACCAGAAGCGCGGCCTCGTGTTCGAGGAGATGCAGCGCCCGGGCACCCCCATCTTCAACCTGAAGGTGCTTCTCGTTTACTTCTGTACAGTCTAATGCTCTGTAAACATCTTTCGGCAGCCTTAAAAAGTGTTTGGGCATTCGGCATTCATGTCCCATTCATGTCCCTGTCGACCTGGGCCAGAGCTTGACCTTTGACAATTGGGTTACCCTCCATCGTCTGCATGCCGCTGAGAAGCACTTGGAAAGATTCGACTCATCAAGTTGCCATCATGCCGCCTGGCCTGACCCGTCAACTTCTTTGCTGCAGGCGTACCTGCCTGTGGTAGAGAGCTTCGGTTTCACTGGTACCCTTCGCGCCGCGACTGCTGGCCAGGCGTTCCCGCAGTGGTGCGGCCCTGCCGCATCACGACTTGCTGTCTTCTGCTCCCTGCTGCCGTCGTTGCTTCCGCCGCCGCATTCCTCCTTTCTGATTTCTCCTTTCTGCCGGCTGACTTGTCCGCCTCCTCCCTCCACGCAGCGTCTTCGACCACTGGGAGCAGATGACCTACGACCCGCTCAAGGATGACTCGCCCGCCAATGTCATCATGCTGGACGTGCGCAAGCGCAAGGGCCTCAAGCCGCAGCCCAACTCCATCACAGGTCCGTGTTTGCCTGCCTGTGCCTGCTTTCCTGCCTGCCTGTTCCTTATCCGTGCCCCCTTGCTGATCAACCTTCCTGCCTGCTGCCGCAGAGTACGAGGACAAGCTGTAAGCTGGCGCGGGCTGTTGTGATTCTTGCTTTCAAAGTGCCGAGTGCTGAGTGGCTCTTACTGCCACCCATGCCTAAAGTAGGAAGTTTGTAAACCGTCCTACCACGACCACCTCCTCCTCCACTCCCCTTGACTACCTCCGTCCCTGCTCTCCTCCCTCCACCACTCTCAACACTCCGCACATAACTTTATTGAAGAGGAGGGCAGTAACATGTCCCCGGCGTCCTAGCACGCACCTGCTGCCGCCTGTTTGTGCCCTGCGCCTGCAGTAGCGATGACTGCCGCTGCCGCCAGAAGTACCAAGGCTGCCTCTATCAACGCTAAGCAACCAAACCCAGGTCTGCCTGCAGCCTGATAAGACCCAGCCAATCCGTTCTACCGGCGACACTCTTTCAGTGGAATAACATGTGCCTCTTTCATCGCTCTGAGCACCGCCAGTACGATCCACCGAGTCAGCCTGTCGCACTACTGTCTGTAGAGGAGGTAACTCAGGCGGGGCGGCTGCGCCAGACAAGTAAGTAGTCAGACAAGAAGCCGCTTATTGTGCACGAAGGCATGCTGCAAGCGGAAATGCCGACGGTGTCGGCCCAGTCCGCCGGTGCTGCGGGGCCTGTGGTGTGGGAGGTGCTCATGCACATAGAGTTGTAAGCAGAGAGTCAGAAACACAACGTGGTGTGCAAGTTGCAGCTGCAGGGAGGAGGGCGGAGGTTGCAAAGCACTGTGTTCCAATCGACGCATCCTGGCGTTGTCAAGACTGAGGCACGAGTCCCTCACGGTCAATAGACGTTCTGCCGGCAGCCTTGGCAAACCCTCGCTCAATGGCGGCGACGACACGTCAAACAATTGCCGTTCCCACTGATCTCGCCGCCAACACAGAAGCCTTGCTGACACTCCGCAGGTGACCTCATGGTCGTCACTTTCCAGAAACTGAAACTAGCTTGCTGCCGCGGCCTTGTTTGTCTTTACCTTCATCTTCTTCTTTGGCGGTTTCATTGCGCTGTCCACGCCATTGGCGGCGCCTGCATCCGCAAGCGCAGCAGTGTTGACGCCTCTGGACAATGTCAGCATGTGCTTCTTTGCAAGAGTGGCAGCTTCGTTGCTTGAAATGACAGCTGCTGGAATGCATCTCCCACCTGGCTCGCCGCCGTCTCGCCTCTTGTTCTTCTTCCGGTGCTCCGGCTGCTGGGTGGCGCCCCCGGCTGCCTGTGCCGCTGCCGGGCTTTCCCTCACAGCAGACTGCGCGCCGCCGAGCCGTGCCGCCTGCGCTGGGGACTGTACCTCCGTCGCCACTGCTGCTGGCTGCACGTGCCGCTGCTGCTCTGATGGCACCGGCCAATGCGGCTGCCTGGCGGCAGGCAGCGGCCGCGCCCGGCGGCCGCTGACTGGTTCTGTCTCCACTGGCAGGAGTGACCCGGCCAACGTGAAGAACTCTCCCTCGTAGTTGACCCTGCAGTCGAGGTTGAAGCATTGCACAGGTCTGTGTGGAACACGGGGCGCCGGTCGCACTGCTGGCTGCAAAAGACATTGCTGAGTGCATGGCGCAAGCAGGATTGATCAGTCTCACATATGCCAGGTGGACATCACAAGAAGCTCACTTGTGCACACTGAAATGCAGGTCGTCGCCGACAGCGATGGGCGCATGCCGGTCCCTCGTAGACGACCAGCAATTTTCCTGTGGCAGTACAGAATGGCTGTTCGATGGTCACGCTGCGGCAAGCTACCGCAGCAAATGTGACAGACTTAAACTGCCGCAGCTCTGCATATTTGGAAAGCTTGTGCCATGCCGACCAAATTGCTTCTCAGCAAAGAACGTACCAGGGGCCGGCACTCTAAGTGCGCAGGGATCTGCGCACGTCCAATGGCCGCATTGAAGATACCCAGCACCAGAACGCCAATGTAGTCCTGCCCAATGGCGTTCACGACGCCGTCTGTAAGGGCAGTCAGGAGGCACACTCAGCGAAGAGTCACCATGGTCGCTGATGAACAGAAGGGGGGCCTAGGTTACTGCCGATAGGTGCAGCAATGGGGGCATGTGAAAGATTGTCAGACACTCACCAATGGGGGCGCCGATGGCGGGCTTGAAGATAAACACCAGGGCAGCGACGTCCACATGGAAGTACGGGAAGTAAGGGTGTATCTTTGCCTGCGCGTACGTTCAAAATCATCGCCATGCAGTAACGCAGGATTTGTGCCCAAGCATCCAGGGGGAAGAAGGGGGGCATCCGCAGCCGGCACACTCGTAATGCACAAGCTTGCCTGCGCGCTCAGGATGCGCTCCTGCGTGTAGGACAGCAGCACGCCCTCCAGGTCCTCATTGTACCTGTCACAGCGATATAGTGTTTGACCGAACCACTTGCATGCATTCTGCACATGCGCCTGCCGCCGGCCCATGATCTCACCTGAGCAGCAGGCTGTTGAGCTGCTCCTTGACGCCGCCCAAGACATCCTCGGAGCGTGAAGGGTGCAGATCTATCGCAAACTTGACCCAGCAGCCCTGGATGTGCCGGCTTGCTGGGGCTGGGGGCATCCTCTATGCGGTGGCTGCCAACAGTACCGAGGATGCGAGATCGCCCAGCCGCACAACCATCGGGCGGATTGAAAGCTTAAGCAGTATTCCTTGTTGGCGTTCCCGACAGAAACGAGGGTAGTCTCAAGATGTATGCCGCCGTCTCGAAGGCGGATGCCAGCAACGCCGACACGGCCGCGCGCACAATTTCGAGGGAATGGCAGAATTCGCGATACCTTTGCGACGAGAGATGTTTCTTACTCAAGACAAACGGACCGTCGCGTGCTGACGAGTGACTTTGTAGGCTGGGTTCCGGTCTATTGGAAAAATTCCCAAGTGCTAAACCCTTCCCGTCGTTTGCACTGCACCGACTGCAGCTCTTGCGTCAAACTGCACCGCCTCGCAGAGACTGTGATCCTCCCTCACGATCGACTCAGCCTGCTTGTTCAGACCGCCGTCCGCTGCCAAGTGGACGTTCGCACCTAGCCCTGTCTCAGACAGTGTCGAACTTGAAGCCAATCAGGAGGCGCAGAGCACCAGGCACAGCGTCGTGAGGCGGCCATGGCCGCGGTGAGCTAGCTGAGGATACCTGAAAGCTGGAAATTCGCAGCCCCTAATTCAGATGGTGCTGGCGAACGTGCCACAGACCCCACTCAACCTCCTCTCGTGCTGCTGCAGACCGTGCCCGTCAATCCGAAGCCGTTCCTGAACGACTTGACCGGCAAGCCAGTCGTGGTGAAGCTCAAATGGGGCATGGAGTACAAAGGTACGGCTGCATCGCTGACTTTGCGCAAGCGCGCAAGTTCCCGGCACCGGCAACACGTGCATTGGTTGCTCATGCTCATGCTCTTGCCCTTGCCGCGCAGGCTACCTAGTATCGGTGGATTCGTACATGAATCTGCAGCTAGCCAGCACAGGTAAGAGCCTGTCAAGACCTGCGCTGTTGCCGGTGCACGACTTACCAGCGGCCACATGCAAGTGCATTGGAATGCTGCTAGTCGTACTGTTTGGCCTGACGCCCACCGTGCTGCATCTCGGTGCAACAGAGGAGTGGATTGATGGGCAGTGCACGGGCAACCTCGGGGAGGTCCTCATAAGGTGAGCAGACGGGTGCTGCTGGAATGGTGCTGCGGAGGTGTCAGCTGGCTGTTATTGTA
Organism: Deuterostichococcus epilithicus; assembly: GCA_033439295.1. Taxonomy (NCBI): domain Eukaryota; kingdom Viridiplantae; phylum Chlorophyta; class Trebouxiophyceae; order Prasiolales; family Stichococcaceae; genus Deuterostichococcus; species Deuterostichococcus epilithicus. The sequence goes on along the minus strand of JAVTLE010000005.1, from coordinate 831,304 downwards.
CCTGTGCCTCACACGCCTGCGTCTGACGAGCAGGTGCAACAACGTGCTCTACATGCGCGGCGTGCCAGAGGACGGGGAGGAAGGGTAATCGCAGAGGCCTCTGCGTAAGCCTCTTCGGATTAAGCGTTGCGGTGTAGGCGGAGGTGGCAGAGCAGCATACTTGCTGGACAACAAAAGCACACGAACACGAAGGTGTCGATGGGGCAGCGGAGCTCCTGCCGATGCAAGTCTGCTGTCAGTGCTGGTGGATCTGCAAAGCAAGACCTACTGCAACGCGACAGCGGTGCTGCAAGAGTATCGCGAGAGCGTGGGCTCATTGCTGGGCATACGAGTAGTGATGCCAGTATCCAAGTTTCCTTGTGACTTGTGAAGCGCACAGCTGATACCTGCCTATACACTTCTTCAGCTTCAGCCGACGCACTTTGGTTCTCGTTGTAAGACAGCCGATCCCTGAACCTCTCCTACACCTGTTGTATGCCAAGCGTCGTCTTCCCGAGCTTGTCCAGCCGGTCCTGCATTGAGGGCTCTGTCTGCCGCCTGAGCAGCGGGATGTGCAGCGGCGGCTTTCGCAACAGCAGGCCCTTTTTCTCGGCAGGTGTTGGCACGTCGACTGCATCCATTGCCAGCCGCTCCTCAATTGTTGCGATGAGGCTGCAAGAAAGAAAGATACTGTCGATTTCGTCGATGTCGTGCAGCCCCAGACAAACCTTGCACGTAGCCAGGAGTGGTGACAGCAACCTGCTTCTCGCACGCTGCCATCTTGACCAAGAGAGCGCGACAACGAGGTGACTGCGGCACAGGCAGACAGCACCGAGCTGCATGGGTTGCATCTCGACCATGGCAGTCCCCAAAATTTCTCTGAAATACTATGTGTGCACGACATGCCTGCACCGCCGCACCTGGCATTCATGATTTGCCGGTTTACCAGGCAGCGCACGAGGTCCCGAAGAAGCGCGTGCGCTGACTGCGACCGGTGAAAGCTGATATTGTGGCGGTATGCGCAGCCGGCCAGCAACAGCGGTTCCTGCGCCGACGGGGGCATGCACGGTTTTCAGCATCGCAGAACGGTCAACGGGCAACTGCAGTTGCTGACCGACGCCAAAGCCGGTGCTGGAAACCCGCGGTGGCACGGCGCCGACGCGGCGCCGCTGCAGGCCTGCGGGCGGTGCTGCCTGCCGCAGGACCGGCCAGGGCCTGGCGCCAAGGCTCTTCTGCAGAATATTTCACTAGAAAGGAATTCCGAATCATCAGACGACGGTTGCAGGATGCAAAGGACGCAGAGCCATTTGCAGAACTATTGAGGGTTTGCTAACGCCCGAGGTGATTAAATATTTGCAAAGCCATTTTGCTTCACCTCGGGCGCCATGTTGTAGTAGGGCTTGCTGGGGGTGGCGTCCACGTCCAGCAGCTGGCGCACCACCTCCGGCGCCTCCTGCCCGCGGCCCACCATCAGCAGCACCGCCGCGATGCACCGCACCTGCGGGCGAGGCAGCGGGGCGTCCGTCAGCAACATGAATTTGACTTGGAAGCACGAGTCGCTGCTTCGCTGCCGACCTCGCGGCGCTGGCATCAGCATCCAGCCGCTGAATGGCACCGTCTGGCATTTGGGGCACTCGAGCAGGCTTCAGGTCGTCGCGGCGGGGCGCAGCTGGGCGGCAGTGCAGCTTGCAGCGTGTGGGTGGAGGGCACAGCGCACGCGCTTCGCTATGAGCATGCCAACTGTTGCCACGACTGACTTCCACTCGCCCCGCCCGCCTGGAACCCCATGCCGCTCACCTGGTGCCACAGGAAGGCGGTGCCCCGGATGTGCAGCAGCGCCACGCTGCGGCCCGCCATGCCACCGGCGGGCGCCGCTTCCACGCGGAAGCTGAGGATGGTGCGCCGGAAGCTGAGCACGTGCTCCACGTCCATCTTGCAGAAGTTGCGGAAGTCGTGGTCGCCCAGCATGAGGTCTGCCGCCTGCTGCATCGCGCCAATGTCCAGCGGGCTGCGGCTGAAAGCGTGTCTTAGGGTTGAGGGTTAGGGAAGTCTGCTGCTCCCTTCATTGGCGCAGTGTTCAGCCGGCTGCGCATTGAGTTCTGCAGCCTGTCAGCATGGCAATCCTGGCGACCTGGCGTGTTTGCAGGGCGCCACAGGGGAGTGGTGGGTGCGGGAAATATGTTGGCATGGCAGCCAGAGCCGAACGACCCAGACAGTGCCTGGTTCGCTGCAGCGGCGCTGGACGGCTCTTGGCAGTGCGCAGTCGGAGAATTCCCACGACGGCAGCAGCTGGCGTCCTGACTGCCATGCAAAAAGGGTGTCTCCTTTCACACGCGCCCCACCTGTCTGCGTCCTGCACGAGGAAGTACTTGTATTCCCTCCAGCGCGCTCCGAACCTGCTCGATGGCATGAGCAGACTCTCGACTTGCTACACCCTGGTGGACATCCACCCCGCAGCGCTGCTCATGCAGGCACTCAAGTCCATCATGACGAGCTCCGCAGGCATTGACGGTCCTGAACATGCCAGGCTTGACCTCTGCTCTGCTGCAATGCACTAGCAGCGACCAAGCACGATGCTTCTGCTACGCCCACCGCGCATGGAAGTCCTCCGGCACATCAGTCCAACCCAGCACGCGGATGGCATCCGGCAGCACCCGGTTCAGGATGGCAGCAAAGTCCTGCTCCTGCTGCCAGCCTGGCAGCGGCTGCCCCGACTTGCCGCTGGACCGCAGCTGCAGTGCCACCACCTGGCGCCACCATGCCGCAGGATGTGTCAGGTGCATGACTCACGAGCAACAGAGAACGCTGCAGAGGTTGCAACAGAGCTTGACACGCTCGCACGTCCAGTATCATGTCTTAGTGCACACAACAAGCTGCCGAACGACGATGCACCGTCGCAGAGTCCAGGATGCATGAAGAGCCCGTTCACATGGGGCCTGCCTGTCCGAGGGCGCTGACGCCCTTGTCGGTGCGCCCACACCGCGAGTAGCGCACAGAGTGCCAGTCTGCGTCATGTGGAATGAGCCGCGCTTGCCGCAACGCCGAGAATAGCTGGCCCTGCGAGGTCCATGAAGCGAATGCACATGGGATGCCATGCGGTGACGATTTTCATGCGACAGTGACTGCTGCTGCCGAATGTCACATCACCCATGACGCTGCATCTGCCTGCATCTGTGCCTCGTGTAAAGCGCAGTTGCCTCCACACCTCAATCGTGTTGTCCGTGTCGGCTTGCGCCGCAAACCCGTGGTAGTCCCACCCCAGGTAGGCGATCTCGAGCGCCACAAAGCGGCTGTGGTATGCCGTGAAGTCGAAAGGCCGGCCTGCAGCGGCAAAGCTGTCTCGAGCAGATCGCGCGGATGGATCTGCTCGATGTGCTGGCAGAGTACGTGGTCCAGGCCCCCAAGGAAGCAGTGTGTGCCACTGCAAGTGCCCACCTTTGTCTTTGTAGCGACGCGGCTTCTTGGCCAGTGGCTGCGCCGCTTGAGACGGCTGCGGCGCCTCATTGCCGCTGGCGGGTCGATCCTCCATGGCCTGCTGCTGTTTATTTGCCACCGACTCTGCGCGTGCCAGGCCAGCAATGACGCACTGCCGCTTCGAAGATGCACATGCACCGGCAGGCATGCATGCATGTGCCACCAGAATCACCTGGGTGGACGGCGTCAGCAATGTGGCGCAGCTCGGATGCGAGCCGGCTGCGCTGATCTTCGCCAAACACTTCCCCTGGAAAGCAGATGCGAAACAGCTGCTCGAGGTCCACCGATGGCGAGGCCATCACCGAGTCCATCGGCGCAATTTGGGCTGTCACTCGGCGGTCGACTGTATTGCCGTCAATATATCTCAATTGCAATGTGATGAATGCTGCAGATGCATAAATTGCCGCCTGGAGCCGGACAATGGCCTTCTAGGGTCGACCGGGCATGCTGCCCCTCTGCAGAGAGGGACGAATTTGCCTTTCAAGCTGGTGCTCCTACGCAGAGAGCGAGAGAGGTGTCTCCCGCATCTCTGCTGTGTCCCCATGCTTGTTGCACATGCAGATCCGAATCCCGCAAAACAATCCCTTTCAAGTGGTGCCGGTCCTACACAAACCACTTCAGCATGGAATGGATCTCACCGATCGCGCGCTGTGGCGCACAACACTGCCAGATAGCAATGCATCTACCCCCCAAAAATAGGCCCTGCAGTACTCACTGTACGCTCTTCAGATTCTCAAAATAGGTGCGTGGCATCCCTCGTGCTCTCCTGGTGGCTAAGGTACCTAGTTGCCTGCCCGACGCGTCTGCCGCTCGCCGGGCCTCACTCTGTCACGCCATGCTTCTTGTGCAGCTGCAAAATGCGCTCCACGTCCGTCTTGCTTCCCAGGAAACTGCGCACATGGACACTAAACGTGATGCACAGGACACACCCGTCCTGCTCATGCTACACTCAGGTTGCTGGGCGTGGCAGTCCTCGGGGTAGTATTGGGACAGGAAGCACAGGACCCAGGTAGGTCAGGCAGGGACAGCTGCAGCAAGTGTGGCATGCACTCGTTGTCCACTTGAGGGTCATAATGGCGGCATGCATGTCATGATCTGCATCGCTTCACTTACATGGGGTTGCGCTCGTGGATGTGCTTGGGCTGCAGGTCCAGGACTGGGGTCGTGCCGCTGACCGCCAGGCCGCCCGCGTTCTGTAGTGGCAGTCACACACCAGCTTCAGCGCAGGCTGCGGTTCCCAATCTGGAAGCGCCATGGCTTAACAGCGCCTCAGCTGTTCACTTGCTCGAAACCAGTCAGGAGTGGGTGAACGTAGGGAAACGGCGGCTATTAGATACGTCGCAGGTCAGCATCATTGAAAGATGTTGGAAAAAAGGGAAGTGCACCTCGGTGATGAAAGCCATTGGGTTGCCCTGCGTGACGAGGGCAGCAAGCCGTCAAGCGCCAGGCCATCTTTGCACAAGTCACCGGCTCAGCGCCACAACCGGAGGCTGTGATTGTCAAGTGCAGCTGCATGGCAGAGGCGCTCCTGGTGCCACAGGGCATCTGGCGGGTGGTCCGGCCCAGGCAGCAGCATGCATCGCCAAACGAAGAGCAGCCACCACACCTCGTACAGCAGGCGCAGCTTGCCGTGCTTGCTCTTGGCGTCCGCGGGGTACAGGAAGGAGCCGCCGTACAGGATGGTCCGGTGCACGTCTGCCACCATGCTGCGCGGGCATGGCGTTTCTGTGGTGAGGGCAATGTTGACTGCGGCTTGAATCGGCCGGCCAGCACAGATGGTTGCAGACCGCTGCAGGCCACCTTTGCTGGGAGTCGGGGCTGGGGCAGGCCGACAATGTAGCGCATGCGGGCAAAAGTCCGGCTGGTGGACAACAAAGGCTGCAGACCAGGATGGGACCTGTAAGCGCCCACGCACCTGCCCACATAGCGCAGCGACTTGGGCTTCTGACCGTCCTGTGGGAACTTGCACTCCTGCACGTAGCTGTCAGCCACAAAGACGACAGATGGTCAAACTGGTTCCGGCAGCTGGATGCGGAAGTCTGACCGCATGCACAAGCGCGCGCACATGATGGCGTCAGCGTCAGGCGCAATGCGGCAGGGACCAGATAGCGATTGTAGCGCATGCAACGCTTGCACGCCCAGTCTTGGGACATGAGGGAGTGCTCACTCTGTGGTGGGCGCATTCCAGTTCTGCGCATTGCCCTCATTGACGGAGTAGATCTTGCCGACCGTCGGCACCTCCATCTGACATCGCCAGAGCAACTTCACAAGTCACATGGACGACTCAAAGACAAAAAAGCCACCCAAGCGCAGCAGCCCATTCAGCTTGAGGACCGCACACCACCAATCTCAGAAAGGACACGAACGAGCATGGCAGTCTGTCAGTGCGTCCTCGCCTTCGGAGTCGTCAGGATGAACTCGCCCATCGACGGGTCGAGCGTGAAGCAAGACGAAATGCCCTGCCCCAGCGACAGCACCAGGCAGCAGCTGCTGCCGTACATGCAGTACCCGGCTGCCACCATCTCCCGCCCAGGCTGCGACATGAGAAGCACAAGGCATCAGTGATGCCTGGCGACAGGCAGGCTTGCAGCCCGGCATGCTACCATCCGCGCCATACTGCCGCTGTGCCGCTGTGTGCAGAATGCAGGATAGCAGGGCTGGATAGCAGGGCATGTTCAACATGTATGTAGTAGTTTGGCTGGGATCTTGCCAGACAGGCCTATGCGGAGCATTTGCGGCAATGATGAAGCCTGCAAATGCTGCCGGTGCGCATCGCACCCGCAGCACATCAGACTCGTCGCCTGTCGAGCCCTCGCGCACAGGGTAAATGCCAAAAATTGTGCCGATGGACACTCCGCAGTCGATGTTGGAGCTGCCGTCCAGGGGGTCGAAGGTCACGCAGTAGCCGCCCCGGTGCTCCTGGTCTACTATGATGGGCTCATCGTTCTCCTCCGAGATGAGCACCGCGCATTGCTTGCAGCGCTGCAGCACAGGCAAAGCGGGTTGTCTAAACAACTTCTGCGACAAATCTCGTGTGTCTTCTGGTGCGCACTGACATGTACAGCCGCATGAACTGCCGCGCACATTCCGCATAGGCACCACGCAGGAGGACAATTAGGCCGAGCTCACATCTGGGTGCGCTTCGCACTCGCTAAAGCAAGCCAACGCAAGAAACGTGCACCGTGAGCAGGCTGATGAACACATCGTTCGCGAGGATGTCCAGTTTCTTTTGGTCCTCGCCCTGCACGTTGGCCGAACCGGCCATGCCCAGCATGCCCGCCAGCCCTGCCTGCAAGATGACTGCCAATACGCTGCTTGCCTTTGAGCAGCCTGCTGGCGGCCGCCTGCCCTCAGCACTGCACAATGCCGGCGCCGTACTCTGGCGAGGTGGAATATGCGGCGCGCAAGCAGGCGCACCAAGCGGGGGTCCTGATGCTCAAACTTCACTTCAAGGCACCACTTCGGCATCTTGGCGCGGCCATGTCACTACAGCAGGTGGTGTGAGAATGTCCATCATCGACACACCTTGCGGACCGCCGAGGCAACAAATTTACAGCCTGCACATACGCAAGACAGGCCCAAGTCAGCACACTGGCCTGCTAGGTCGTGCGGTGTGTTACGGAGCCTCTGTCGCAATCACGCATAGCGCATAGTCTGCAACATCTTCATCAGAAATACGATTAACATTCATACCGACGGCAATGGCGGTCAGCAGCTGTGTCAGGTTGCCCTGCGCTTCCGGCGCGCGCAGGTGCTGCTGCGTGAGGATCCAGCTGGATAGCGTCTCCGGTTCGGTGTTCTCCAGCTCCTGCGCCGCCGCATCCCTGATGTGGCTGCCGGATGGCGAGTGTTTCATCGGCATGGCTGCGCGGCGCTGGAGACTCGATTCTCGTTCTGCGGTCTAAGCAATGAGATCGCTGCTAGTCCTTTCCCCCGAAACAAGCTTTTGATTGCGAGGTCGAGCCGAAGAGGTCTTTGGAAAGGTGGTCAGAAGGTGGTCAGGGAATCGCTCCTACTGCACAGTGTCACTCGAAGTGGGTTAGTCTCGGGATGCAATCACGCCACAGTACGGCTCGAGTTGCGAGCAGCAGCCGGAGCAAAGATCATCCGACCCAATTGCAAGCGTGAAGAAGCGATCGCTGCACCGTGGCGCTGGCTCCGAAGATAGTGCTGACTCCACAGCGATGCGAAATTGCCCCGTTGCTTGCAGAGGTGCGGACCAATCTCGACCCTGCTGCAAGCACTTGCGGCCAGCGCGGGCTGTCGATGTTCTGTCTGCCTTGCGCTCGTGGATAAGCACTGCACGTTGTTGTGCAGAGCATTGCAAGTGCCGGCCTTCCGCCTGCAGAGTGCCTTTTGAGGTCGGACAGCACGTTGGAATGCAGTCGGCACACAGTGCAATTCTGTCAGCGCACGCACAATCAGGACGCTGCTTCAAATTCCAGACGAGCGCCATACAGCAACGGAGCATCTGCACCAGGTGTCAACGCGTGAGGAAACGCGCTTTGCATGCTGGCAGCTCTGCGCCGCGCCATGCGCATGCTTTTCCTTGTCACTGCTGCGCAACGTGACATCTTGCGTCATGCATACGCTGCAGCAGGTGCTCATTACAGCAGCCCTCGCAGCCCGGCGGCAACAGGCAGCCGCGGCTGAGCGTGAAGCTCTGGGCGGCGCCGCCGCGGCGCTACCCAGGTCTGCAAGTGTCCTGCGGCTGCAAGCTTGCAATCGTGAGCTCAACCAACGATTCTCCATAGACTGTCGCAGATTCGCTCGCAAACGCTGATGCTATCTGCAACATATGGCGCAAGGGAGCCGCTATCTTCTGTGCAGGCCGCTCAGCCCGGCATAGCTGCAGGGTTCAGGCAGATGGCAGCGGCGGCAGCGGCTCGACGCCCCCAGAATCAGCGCCGCCAGTCAAAGGTGCTTTGCATCGCGGGAATATGCGCTGCTATAATGCGATCTTGCGCTGCAAGCCAAACATGTTCTGACGATGCATCCGTGCATCAATACCCCTGCGCTGTCGCAATGCTCTGCTGCACGTCTACCTCTACAGGCCAGCCTGAATGGCGTCGTGATACTTTGGCGCGGCTGTCTGTTCAAGCTCAGCTGCATGTATGAACGCCTCACAGATGAGGAGCGACCGGAGAGTCAGCCACCAAAGGAGCAGCCCGAGGCATCGGACCGGATATGGCGCGACTGGATCCGCGCAGACGATGCCGTGACCATTGGCGTGGCGCTCGCGGTGTCGTATGGCATCCGACTGTGAGTCTGCGCTGCTACTGCATGGTCGGTCCCAGTGACGCCTGCCGCCTTGTGCATGCCTGACCAAGCGCTTGACGGACCAGCCGGAAGAGCATGTCCAGTAGCACGGCTTCGACCAATCGTCAGCAAGCAGCCCACTGTCATACTTTGGCATGCCTCAGGCATCAGTACTTGCTGCCCAGTGTGAGTGCATATGTGACTTCGTGGTGGGCCACTGCGACGCACCTGACCCGAGCTCCGCAGTGCATGTGAATCCCGATGTGCACGCGCAGATTCATTGCGGAGCCGCGCTTCATCCCTTCCCTGTCCATGTACCCGGGCATGGACATCGGCGACCGGCTGGTCATCGAGAAGCTGAGCTACCGGCAGCACCCGCCGCGCGCGGGCGACATCGTGACCTTCCAGCCGCCCCAGGGGGTCGTCCCAGACGACAACGGCTGGTGTGCCTCCTCCACTATTCCACACTGAGGCTCGAGGTGTTGGTGCTGCAACACTGACAGACTCATCAGCGAGGACCTTCATAGTAAAACCTCGTCCGGCAGCATCAGCTTGCGGGCGTGGCAGCGGCACCCAGTGGCAGCGCCGAGGTCGCGGCAGCAATGGACTGCAGCGAGGACAGTGGAGTCAGTCGGTCCAGACTATACACAGGCGGCCCTAACAGACGCCTGTCGCTGCATCCGCAGGTTCTCAGAAACATCGATCTTCATCAAGCGGGTGGTGGCGGGTGCCGGCGACAGCGTGGAAGTGAAAGGCGGCAGGCTCATAGTCAATGGCGTACCGCGAGACGAGCCCTACCTCCTGGAGACCCCCACCTACAAGCTCGCCAAAACGGTGGTGGGTTCCTGGGTGTCACCATGTGTGGCCTGCTGCAGTTGCTCGTTGGCCTGCGGATTGGATCATGTCGAGATGCTCTGCATGGCAAGCAGTTCCGAAAACGTACCAGGGACAATTGCCAGAGGAAGTGACATTTATGTGGCGTCTAACCGTGCGCACAACGGCAGTAGTGTGCACGCCAACGAGCCTGCTGTCATGGATATATGTCGTCAACAGACTGTCAACCCATAAACTGCCTGCCTGTGCAGGTGCCAGCTGGGCACATCTTCGTGATGGGCGACAACCGCAACAACAGCTACGACTCTCACATCTGGGGGCCGCTGCCTGTGAAAAATGTGACCGGGCGCGCCTGCTTCTACTACTGGCCACTGACGAAGTTCGGCACCATGCACGACTACACTCAGTCAGCAAAGCAGGCGCTGCAGCCGGCGCCGGCGATCAAATAGGTCATTCTGGCATGTTGCATGGCTTGTGGTACGTCGTGTGCCAGGATGAAGCGTCAGGTGGTATTGGTGGTGGTTTGGTTGTCAGTCAGGAAGCCTCCAGCAATTCTGTATGCCATCGGAGCTTGGTGAATTCCAGACTGCTTATACACTCATGATCAGTTCAGCTGATGACAGCCAGATACATCAGCTGAACAATCTCGAAATGGTTCAATGAACTTTGATCAAACTTCTCTGAAAAGTTCGCGAGAAGATAAAGCAGTCATGTATTGAACACATGGACATGCAGAGCCTGCCGCTGCTGACCATCAAGTTGGCACATTCTATAGTAGTCCGCACACAATGGATCCAGGTGGGTATAGTACAGGTGAGAGCTGTGCCGCCCAGTCTCTTGCGTGATCCTTCCGATAGCACAACCCAGGCAATAGCCAGTCTCTAAGCAGCCGAGCCCATCACTTTCGGGTGGGCAATGCCAAACGAAACAAGTGCGAGGGCCATGTCAAGGTATGTTGCCGAAGCCGGCGTCAGGTTGAGCCCCAGCTCCTCGGCCGCCTTGCTATTGTCAACGAAAAACTCAGCGGGCTTATCCTCGGACACCGCCATGAGGTCGTACTCCGGGAAGCGCTCCTGTGGCGCATACATCAGCAGCGTCAGCGGCAGCAGATGTAGCGCCTTGTCCGGCAGCAACGTCCACCTACGCAAGGCGACCACCTACCCGAGACATGCGGACGGTATACGCACTGGGGGGCCATTCGACACCCGAGCCAGAAACCTGGTGCGCACCTGCAGCCATCTTACAGCTGTGGACAGCTTCGGGGCTTTGTCCATCGATATAATGTAGCGGCCAGACGCGGTCGGCACCTCCGCTGCCAGGATGTGCGCCTTGGCAACGTCCCGCACATCGACCTGGTGGCCGAATTGTGGCACCGATCCAGTCTCCAGCAGGCTCTGTGCGCAGCATGCAGGACACCATCACGACTGCCTCGATCACCCCGGCGCGCCGGTACGACGGCCGCGCTAGTCTGACGCTACCAGCGTGATGTGTACAGGTGCATGCAGCAGACTTCCTGAAGCTCGAGCGGAACAGGCATTGTCAACACAGCTGCAGCATGGCAGGGCCATGCAGCAGGTGGATGCGCTGCCAGCAGGCAACAGCAGGGCTGAATCGGCATTGATGCACGCATCAAGCCGCTAGAGCCACGCTACCAAGGTCGACATTGATAGTTCCCACCTTGAACCACTGGACGCTGAAGGGGGCATCGCTGGGGGACAGCACGGGACCCAGCACCTGGGACGGCAGGACCACCACCAGGTCGAGGCCCTCTGCTTTGGCAATGTCCCAGGCGGCCTCCTCTGCCTTCACCTGTGCTTGCAAAATTCAATGTTGCATCAGTGCGCAATTTCTCGAGGCTTCCGTATAGGCAGTGCCATTCAGTGGGGGCGCCGCGTCCGGATTACCCAGCGCTGCAACCGCTGCAAAGCAGGCACAGCAGCCAGCTTAAACCAATAATCCCCCATGATCATGCGCCTTCGTATACATCGTCTTTCGTCTTTCGTGTATGCAGTGCCGGAGACGCCAGAATCAAGCCCCTGAGCAGCAGTGCCAACCACAACTGCTGTCTGCGCATGCATGTTACATCACCTACGATGGAGCCGGTCAGCACAACGCGCTTGACGGTGTCCTTGGACTTAACGACACTGCTCAGCAGGCTCCTGGTGCCGGTGACGGCCGGCTCTATGATGTCACGCACTGGGTCCCCCTGCGGCAAACATCCATCATTTTTCAGCGTGCCACAGCGTACCAGCCATGCATGAAGGAGCAGGGCCACAGATGGCTGCGACGCTTGGCCAGACTAATCAAAGTCCTATGGCGAGACAGCTGAGGGATTGCAGCGCTCACCGAGTTGGGCACCGGGGAAGCGACGTGGAACACATAATCGGCACCTTTGACTGCGGCATCATAGCTGCCCGGCGTTGTGAGGTCCGCCTCAAATAGCTCGAGGTTGCCTGCGGCAGGAACAGGTGCGCCGTAGTATCAGCTGTATGAATTGGTTAACTTGACTGGAAATATTGTCAATGATGGCGAGTACACCAGTCGGCGTCAGCTGGGGCGGCTTGACGGGCAGCAGGCGGGGTGCTGTGGCGGCAAGCGCATTGGAGGCTCTGAGTGCGTGTCGCATGCCGCAAGTTTGTGCTCCTTGTTCGAGTGCTCAGACAGGGAAAACAAACTCAGGGCTGCATCAACACGGTGTCGCACCTGATAGGGCCTCCGCCAGCGCGATGAGGGCGCCATACTTGGCCGGGTTGCTCTTAGTCCTCACCGTGCCACGCACGTTGTACCCCTGTGAACCACAAACGCCAATTAGACGTCAAAGCCGCTGCGTTTAAGCCGGATGCGTGGAGAACCCTAAGATAGATACATGTTCTATTGTAGATTGTGTTGTGTCCGTCCAAGCACCACCTTTCGGATCAGCTGCGACACGAGCTCAGTGGCCACATAGCCTGTCGCGCCGGTCACAACTGCCGTCTGCACCATGTGACGGCTCCTCGCGTTGCGTAGCCTGCTTGCTGCAAGCCAAGCTTGTCACACAGCTCAGGCAACAGTCGGCACGAGTGCATTATCAACAGGAGATGCCGGAGCCTCATGCAGGGGCTGGGGCCCTGGACGTCACCCTGTGGTGGAAACGGAGGGCCAGACCTCATGCGCAGCGATGCGGGCGCCGCGCTCGCTGAAGGACACGTTGTCTGTTGGCAGCAGTGATATCACCTCCCATAATTTCTATGTAACGTTCATGTCCATGTCCATGTAATGTCTACGCTGGCTGGCTGCAAACTCAGGGCTCGTTAGTTGCTGTTATCGATCGCTGCCTTCTGACGCCATGACAGGGAGCTTTGAGGGAAGGCCGGAAACATGCAAAATGTGTTGCAACTGCATGATCGCTGTGTATTTGAGGTTTCGGCAAGCCAGATCGTAAGCGAGCCGTCGAGTTGAGTGGGTTTAGTACAGATCTTCCAGCTGGAGCGGGGCGCGGCAGATCTCGACGAGGTGCACCGCAGGCAGGCGCACCGTGGACACCTAAAGACAACTCTCAAGGCTCTTTCAAACGCTGAACCATTTTTTGACCCTGCGACGGGCGCAAAATAGGCGCAAAATAAGTTTTGTAGATAGTTATGAAGTAAAATTATAATAAATAATTGTAATATTGTTATAAAATTACAAATTTTTACAAATAAAACAATAAAACAAAAAATATACATGACTCTAAATAGATAGCAATACATGTAAAAGTAAGAAAGGTACAGGTTATATTTTATCTGTTATTTCTTTTATATCTTTTATGTCTTTTTCTATCGCACACCGGTTTCTGGCATCACAACAAGGTGCAAGGCGTTCTTGCGGCTGTTCGGCTTGGGGGCGGTCATCTTGTATCGATTTAAACACTGTTTGATTTAGGGGGAAGGGGCGGTTACCCGAAAGTTGCCCTCATCGATGAGCGGTGGGGTGGAAAGGGACTCAAGATGACATTGTGTCCGTTCTTGCTAAGCATCAAATGTGATGGCTTTGCACATACAAGAGAAGTGGTCGACTTTTGGATGTACCTTCTGTTAGCAAATTGCTTTTCAACAACCAGCACCCCTGCGGATGCTAACGCAAATGCAACCTTGACTGTTGTGTCCTGATCAACATGCGAATTGAATGCAAATGCGAATGCGAATGCAATCTGAAAGAAAACACGAATGGCAGTCGACAGCCGCAGTGACATCGCCCAAAAGAGTCTAGGAACAGAGGCTTAGACCCGGCGCTGCCATGCTGCGGTGGGTACGGCGGCGCCGGCAGCACCGGCGCCGGCGCCGGCGCCGCCGCAGCCGGAAAATATTAGTCAGTTCGAGGGTGCTGCGTGCGTCGCGTATGCCGCAGGTGCTTGGCAATGGCGGCGGAATGTGGGGAGCGGAGCGCCCAAGAGTCGTGTGGGGAGGTCACTTGTGCCCAAATAGAATATCTACTGCTCTGCGCGCTCAGCCTGCCCAGGCCGTGCAATTCCCAGCTGTAGCAGCGTCACGGCCATATCCACAAAGGTTTCCTCAAGCGGCGTGAACTTCAGGCCCAACTCCCGCTGCACCTTGCTGTTGTCAGCGCCGTACGTCTTAGGCAGGTCCTCGGGAAGGGGGATTTTCAGCTCCGGGAAGCGGTCCTGCATGTCCATGAAGCACTGTCCTCAGCCTGCCACGCCACGATGTGTGTCCACACGACTGATGTGAATGCATGACTGCGATGCGCCCGTCATCCGCCGACATTATGTTGCGGTTGCTGTGGGCATTCCCTGCTGGTGCTGAAGCGCGCGGCAGCGTTTTTTTCCAGGGTTTGCCTGCTGCCGCATGCTGTACATGCCTTTGAGATTGGCCTCTCAATGCCTCGATCCAAAGGCACACCTGCAGAATCTCGCCCAGGTGCCGCAGCTCGGATGTTCCCGCGTGCGCGACGGTGTAGCGGTTGCCAACGGCGTGGGGCAGCTCCGCAGCCAGAATGTGCGCACGGGCGATGTCACGCACGTCGACGAAGCTCCAGTAGTTCCAGGGCGTGACGCCCTCCAGCCAGTCCTGGTTTAGGGCAGTACAGAGGCTCGTGCGGAACTCTGTTGGCGTACAGGCATTGATGTGCGCTGTCCCGAGGTTGCAAAGTGGTGGCAAAGCATCAGATATGTTCATGAGCATAGCTGCCCCAGCACGGTCAGAGACCCCCGGGGTGTTGCTGAATCAGAGTCGCATCATTACCTTCATCCACTCAACGCTGACGCCGCCCTGGCTGGGGGACAGCACCGGACCCATGACGTAGCTTGGCAGGATCGTGCAAAGTGGGAGCCCCTCCGCCTTCGCAATCTCCCAGGCGGTTCGCTCCGCCTCAACCTGCATGCATGTTTCATGCATGCATGTTCCACGGCACATTCATTGGAATGGGGTGTGTAGTTAACCTCCAACGAAGTTCATGCTAGACCCCAGCAGAGCAGACGAGCCACCCACACCATACCACGCACGCAAAATTAGAAGGCGGAGTGGCATCAAGATGCAGACATCATGCGATGGTCTCTCGCCTTCGACTTAGGATACGGGTCGGCCTCGACGGTGCTGGCCGTGTTCCAGTCCTCCTCCGTGAAGGCGACGCCATTCTTCGGGGGCTCCTTGCAGGTGTTGCCAGTGAACGCTGTGCCGTACAAGCACAAGCTGAGCTGCTGTCGCAGTCATGAGTAGTTGCGGAAGCTGCAGCGCATCGATACTGCTTTCGACGCAGGCCTCACCAGCCACAGATGAGGTGACGACGACCCGCTTGACGGTGTCCTTGCTCTTGACGACGCTGGCCAGCAGGTTCCTTGTCCCGGAGACTGCTGGCTCAATCAGCTCCTTTTGCGCGTCCGTTGGTGTCTGCAGCACGAACCCAAACACGCTCGCTACTTGGGAAGCACTCTGAATTGATGCGGCGCACCATGCGGCGCTCACATTTGGTCTGATGAGCTTTTCGGGCCAGCACCAGGACGATCACAACATCGCACGAGTTGGCATGAATCCGTATCTCTCACTGGCGCAAACTAGCCCCTGCCAATTGCGCTGCAGTAGATGCGCACCTCCAGGGAGAACGGCGACGCGACGTGGAACACGAAATCCGCTCCCTTCACTGCGGCGTCGAAGCTGCCTTCCTTCGTGAGATCGGCCTCAAACATCTCCAGAGTGCCTGTAGAAAGACTCTGGGGTCTTGAACATGGCACCTGGATTATGCCTCTGCACCTGCCACGTGATGCTCGTACATGACCAGTTGGCGGGAGCAGGACTGAATACAACTGCAAGCTCCGCGGGCGAAGGTCAAGCTGTAAGCTGCTTTGCACATTGTTCCAGCGCTGCACACCTGGCAGAGCCTCGGCCAGCTTGGTGAGCGTGCTGAAACGGTCGGGGTTGGCGGTCGACCGCACGGTCGCACGAACATTGTAGCCCTGCACTTACCAAAAAAGGCCTAACGAAATGAGGCAGGGGTTCGGTTGAATTTCAGCCTTGCTGAAATTATTGACGCGCTTGCGAAATTGAGCAACGCGGAAGCCGTTGCTGTGCAGGCTTGTGCTGCACCTCGTTCAGTATTTTCTAATTTAGTTGTTGAGAGGAGTCTGTGGACTCCTACCTTGCCCAAAAGCTGGCCAATCAGCTCACTTGCCACATACCCTGTAGCCCCTGTGACGACGGCCAGAGATGCCATGTCGGCACGCACTGATTAGAGAGGATCGAAGCTCAAGTTGGAGTTTACAATGCGGGAAAATGAGTAGGCACGGTTCAGCAGTCAGCAGCTAAATCTGCTACAACAGACTAGTTATCTTTCATGGGAAAGGACCGCTGAAATCGGATGTGTACGCATTTACGCATGAACGCTCCGTTTGGAGCGAGCGTACGGGAAACAAAAGAGTGCAGAGATCTATTTGGATTGCGGCTTCGCGAGGCCCGTTGCGATGAGCGTCTGGGCCATGTCGCATAGCGTCTCCTGCAGAGGTGTGATCGACAAGCCAAGCTCCTTCTGCACCCTTGAGGCATCCACGCTATCCTTTGGCTGCTGCTCTTTTCCCACAGGAATATCGTACTGCGGGAACCGCTCCTGCACGCATGAAGTGGCTTCCTTGCTGATCGGCGAGGCTCTGGGTTGAGAAATGCAGCCCAGGCAATGCCCGCTCACCGCTGCTACCACCACCGCTACCACCACGAGGCATACAGCTGTCGTCGTCCCGCATCACATCTTGCAGAAGGCTGTAGGATATTCACCTGCAGCCACCTGCCAACCTCTGCCGGATTGCTGGTCTGCGAATGGCTGACGATGTAGCGTCCGGAGGCAGAGGGATTCTCTGCCGCAAGGATGTGCGCCCGCGCGACGTCCCGCACGTCTGCGTGGGTGGGGTTGCCGCCGGGTGTGCCCTCCAGCCAGGCCTGCACCAAACACCGTGTTGCCTGAGCAAGCCTGGACGGTGGTGCCAGAGCCCGGGATGCAAACCTCGATGCAGCTGTCTTGTGGCTCAAATGCAGTGTCGAGCGCCGCCTCAAAAACGTACATCATCATGGACGTCCAGAAGCTTGGCCTAGTCGGTCTGTGGCCCAGGCAAAATTTCAGCAATCTAGCTGAATCAAACAGCGGCAGCCGACGTTCAAGCAAAGGTCCGCATCAACACAAGCCCCACATCCCACCTTCATGTAGCCGATGCTGGTGCCGCTGGCGGTGGGCGAAGTGATTGGCCCCATCACGAAATTGGGCAGGATGGCCACCAGGGAGAGGCCCTCCGCCTCCGCAAAATCCCACGCCGCCTTCTCCGCCTCTGTCTGCATTGCCACACGGCCAGCGTGGCAGTCAGCATCGGGGTAGAGGTGAAGCTTTCCATGGACCTGTGGGACACTATCTCCCAAGAGCCGTTGCGGTGCCTGTGAAATTGAAGCGTCCAGCATTGATATGCTGCATTATGAAGAACAGGTTTGGAACATCTCAAGTGCAGCAGTCGGCACCTTGGAGACCCAGTAGTGCTCCTGCTGCGACGCCGATGTCGTGTTCCAGTCCTCTTCCGTGTAAGTGCTGCCATTCTTGGGCGGCGCGGTCTCCTTGTCACCCACGACAGCTGCGGCACACGATCCCGGCGCTCGCGAAACTCGATTCACGCCGCAGTGCAGTGATCCAGTGCAAAGAGCAGCAAGATGCTGCGATGGAGGTCCACAGCATGGCCAATTACCAGCACGGTTGCTTCTGTGACAGCACATGGACATCAGGAGCATGGCTCCCCGTGCCAGCGGGCAGCCTACCTGCAACGGAGGACGTCAGGACGATACGCTTGACAGTGTCCTTGCTCCTTGCGACGCTCCGCAGCACATTCTTCGTGCCGTCGACCGCGGGCTGGATGAGCTCAGCGTGCGCATCGTTTTTGACCTGATGCATGAAACGGATCCTCCCTTCGGTCATGCTGCAAGATATGCTGCCAATGGTTGCACGATCAGGGCGCTAGATATCAGCACATCCCAGCGTATTTCATCATGCTGGGCGTCACAGAGTGCCTGTCAAACACAGCGCTCGCCTCGATGAAGAACGGCGACGCCGTGTGGAACACATAGCGAGCGCCTGCTACCGCCCTGTCAAAGCTGCCCTCCTGTAGCAGGTCTGCCTCGAACAGCTCCAGCGTGCCTGTGGAAGCAGAAGGACACAACACTCAGATTTGGGCAATGCTGAAAAGATGTCCACAATGCTGATGCACCACCGCGCGGCGCATGCGTCACACGCATGACAAAGGTGCAGACTGCCGACCTGGCAGGGCGGCTGCAAGGGCTTGCAGCGTTTCCGTCTTGGCGGAGTCCTTGGTAGACCGCACGGTTCCTCGTACTTTGTAGCCCTGCATCGCCAGGAAAGAGAGTCTGACATGGGCGTGGTGGGTGTCCAATGTCGCTGATGAAGAGTCAGACAGAGACATTGCTACAGAGACAATTTTACAGAGACAGAGAGAGATTGGGGTTTCGGACCTTCAGCAACAGCTGCTTGATGAGCTCAGTTGCCACATAGCCCGTTGACCCGGTGACCAGCGCCGTATGTGCCATGACGCGTACGCCACTCCGCCGTGACAGAGCGTAGCTTCGCTGAGGGCCACTGCAGCGAGGTGACTCGACGATGAGTGCGCTGCAGGGGACGCCAACGGGGTGTTGCACCTTGCTGGGGCGCAACTGCGGCGCCAGCGCCTGGGTACACCCGCAGGCCGCCTCAAATTTTTCCGAGGCGGCCGGCCTCGTTTCGGCCTCGTACGCCTGCCGCAGCGGCGATGCCAAGGTGTGACTTGCACAACTTATGCAAGAAGGTTGCGCCCCACAAAGGAGAGCGTCTTGCTGGCCTTAGTCGGCCTGACTGGAAGCTACACACCCTGCCAGCTCCCTCATCTGCTGCAGCACCGACCCCAAGGTGCATTTGTGCCAGAATTGCGTCAGTTCCGGCAGGCTTCCTTGTGTTTGCAGAGGAAGGCTTCCCACACCCTCGATTGCCGCATCCCAATCCAACTTCTGACACATGGCACGGGGCAGGTCGGCCGGAAACAGATCATTTTTGGGCCGCCAAGCTGCCTGCAGTCTTGGATCAACAGAAGCTCCCCTCCAACCCGTTCCGCTTCCCTGGCAGGCGCTGGTGGGCCTCAACTTTGTGCGCTTGAACTTTGCAGGGTCGTGGCTGGAGTGCGCCGCGTTGGCCACATGGTGGAGCCTGGACCTGGGCTCTGGCTGTGCGCTGGCCTGCAACTTCTATAACCTGCGCGCCGATGTCTCCCCAACTTCCCCAGCGCCTGGACCCTGCAGGCGCGCCTGACTGCCGGTCGTTTTCGCACTGTGCTGAGCGACTGCAGACAACGCAAGCATCCTGCTTGTTGCTCGAGTTAGTTGCCAATGCGCTTTCCAGTCGGCATCCAGGTGCTGGAAGCATCTGCGTTGGGCACCGACCATTTACCTCAAATTACCGCCGCGTGCAGGCGTCCAACAGGCAGCGGTGGCACGCGTGCGACACGACGCTGGGGCTGCTCTTTGTCTGGCGCAGCATGTCACGCAAATGCGCCCTCGATTCCTCCTTCTCTGGCACTGAGCTGGTAAACCCTATTACGATTTTTTACGCCGGCACGTGTAGCGACCACGGGCGCACGTTGGCGCACGTTCCACTTCGTCATTTTCTCTCGAACATCGCTTACGCGGACGGCTTACGGGCCAGAAGCGTCTACGAGCAGAGAACGAAAGCGTCTCATCCTGCGCAGAAGCGTCATTTCAAGCCGTCAAGCAGATCAGGTGAGCAGCCCAGCCGTAGCCCGTCCTCCTTTGCCAGACATGCGGCCACAGCTGCTCCACAACATGAAGGCAACCGTCCTTGGGGCGCAGCTTGCGCCTCGAGACATTACGCTGTGTGCCCGCAACCGGGCCCGCACCATCGTTCGGCCTGTGGCCGCCCGTGGCTCGGCTGGAGTCCTGCCACACCCTCGCAGCCGCAAACACGTCAAAGCCGTCGAAGCTGAAGTCAAAGTCAGCCCTCTTTCGTGCTGGGCATGTCTGCGAACTCATACAAACTTGTTTAAGGCGCCAAATGGCAGGGTCATCCTGACGTGGCGAAAAAGACGTCAGGCAGTCAGCCTGTGCCAGTCTCCGCTCTTGGACCAGGCGTCTCAGTCTCCCAGTCTCTTACACACGCTTCAGATACACGCTGTGTGAAGCATGTGTGAACGCTTCGACTCATTTGCGTTTGCATTTCGTCGGCTGAAAGGCCCACAGAGCTGACTGTGCAATTGCAGGAACTGACAGACCACTTCAACATGGCAAGCACCGCAGCCTCGCCTGCATCAGCACCGTACGCCGATGCAGCACCGTCCAGCACAAAGTGAGGCTCCGCGTGTTACCAGTGCTGTCGAGCACATATATGGCGCCTGTCTGCGCAGCATGTGCAGACTTGTTGTCTGGCCTTGTGCCTGTGGTACGCGTCTCAGCTGATACAGGAAGGGATTGAAATCTGGCGTCACTACTCACTACCCGTGTTCTCCCAACATCGCCGACACCATTGCACCGGCATGCAGGCGAGACAACCCGCAGGGCAGCGTGCGGCCCTTCGAGCCGGTGACCGGCCCCTCCGCCTGGGTGGCGGCGGACTACAGGGACAATGAGCAGTGGATCTACCGCCTGTCGCCAGACGACGTCCAGGAGCTGGACTCGGCAGTCGCGCAGGTCATCGCCAGCGGCGCGCGCATCCAGGTGGGGAGTTGGCAGATTGGCGAGCCATGAAGGTTACACAAACGCATGCACCCGGTCGGAAACATCTTCAAACATCGACCTGAAGGTTTGATGTTATCTCGAACTAAGGTGTGTCGCGCTCGTGCAGGATGTGAAGCGCGGCGATGTGGAGCTGGCCCAGCTGGGCAAACGGCTGCTGGACATCCGGCAAGAAGTCATCCGCGGCCGTGGTTTCCAGGTCAGCGAAATTGGTCGACCTACAGAATGCTGTTGGGAAGTCAGGCTGCTGTCGCGGTTGGTTGCCATTCCACATCGTTCTGCTGTGTGAGGACACACAGTAGACAACTAGCTTCGCCATTGACTCTGGGTTGTTTGCTCGCCGGCACCACCGGCTGGCGTCTTGGCTGGTGCACACTTGCCGTCCAGGTTTGCTTTGGAAACTGACAGCCCTTTCACTGTCGGGTGCAGGTCATCAAGGGCGTGCCAGTCGAGCGGTACACCCGCCAGGAGTCGGTCATTGCGTATTGGATCATCGGCACCTACTTTGGCAAGGCCGTCAGCAATAACAAGAAGGTGTGGCTGGCGAACCCAGGTCAACATGCACGATTGCTGCTCCAGAGAGGTATCCAGAAGCTAGAGGTACCTACAATCCATTGGTTGTGGTGCTGATGCAGGGCCACTTGGTAGGCCACATCAAGGACATCGGGCACGACCCTACGCTGGCGACAACGCGCCTGTACGCCACTCACGAGGTGACATGCCTGCTGATGTGATGGGCAGTGTCACACGAGGTGGACAGGCTGATGTGATGGACAGCGTCACACGAGATGGCCCCTGCGGCTGTTTGATAGGTGTCAGGGAAGATGCTATCCAATCCTCGCTTGCTGAGCTGTGTTTTGTGTTCGCTGCAGGCTCAGGTGGATACCGCGCCCCTTCGTGTCCCTCCTCCTTCGTTTGGCTTCAGTCCACTCTCACTCCGTGCATTTTTGCCATGGTCCTGCTCCTTGCTATACTACAGCACTGAATTGTCTGTGTTCTGCTCCTGCAGCCGTACCACAATGACTCCAGCGATATAGTCGGTGCGCTGCCTGGACCCGTGTGCGTCTGTGTCCCCTGTGTGCCTACCCCTTGTCATCGCCGTAGGACTGTCACTAAGTATCAGGTTTCCTACCTCCCCAAAGGTAGCGCCTCTCCCGCCTGCTCATGCCTTGGCATGCACTGCTGCAGGGCTGCTGTGCCTGCACAACGCCAAGGAGGGTGGCCACAGCGCCTGGACGAGCAGCGTGTCGGTGCACAACCGCGTGCTGGAGCTGGCGCCCCACCTGGCGCGCACGCTTGCCAGCCGCGGCGCCTGGTACTTTGACCGCAAGGTCAGCCTGGGCCGAATAAAAAACACTGACGTTTGGCTGGGGAAGAACTGCCCCACAGAGCTGCTGTTCCTTGAAACCCAGCCGCCGTCCATGCCTTCCTGCCCCGCATGCCGCTGTCCGTGCCTCCTTGATCGATCAAGCCCAGGAGGGTGCAGGGGTCCCCACATCCGGAATGCGCTGAGGCCCCTTCGGGCTGCTGTGTGCTCGTAGGGCGAAATCCCGGAGAAGAGCAATGGCAAGGACTTCTTCGAGCTGCCAGTGTTCTCGTACCATGACGGTGAGACAGGGTCTGGTGCTGCACTTCATCTGCACTTCTGACGTAACACTGCGACGAGGATGCTCTCAGACGCTCTGCATGGCGTTCTCCTCTGAGCTGCGGTGTCGTCCTGCAGGATACCTCAGCACCAACATCTCCACCAACTACTTCTTCAGCAGCCAGCGGCACGCGGAGGTCCCGCGGCTGACGCAGGTGCGCGCTGGGCAGGACCACTGCCTGGCAGTGCTGCGTTTCGCAGCCTCTTGAGCATGATCCGTGCATTGCTCTGCAGCCTCCCAGGCCGTTCTTGCTCTCACTTCATCGGCACAGACCTGCTTCAACTGGTTTCAAACTCACGTCAATCTACCTACGACGCGCAGTCCCAGCTGGACGCCATCAAGCTGTTCAATCAGCTGGCGGCGGCGGAGGACCTGCGCATGGACGCGGTGCTGGAGCCGGGCGACATCCAGCTGCTCAACAACCACACCGTGCTGCATGCCCGCTCCGCCTTTGTCGACTTCGAGGTCGGCCTTACTGGTTTTGATGCCTGCTTCCAGTTGGCCATGAGCTTTCGTCAGCTGACACCGCACATTGCAGCTCGACCCCTTGTATGAGCGTCAGGCTCGCATGAGAGTATGGCGTCCTGGTGCCTGCGGTTCCTGCCTCAACCGCCTTGTGTATGTGCGTGCAGGAACCAGAAAAGCGGCGGCACCTGCTGCGCCTCTGGCTGTCGCCCGAAGACGACAGGCCTCTCCCGAGCTACTGTGAGTA
Source organism: Deuterostichococcus epilithicus (assembly GCA_033439295.1). Taxonomy (NCBI): domain Eukaryota; kingdom Viridiplantae; phylum Chlorophyta; class Trebouxiophyceae; order Prasiolales; family Stichococcaceae; genus Deuterostichococcus; species Deuterostichococcus epilithicus. The sequence continues at coordinate 808,172 of JAVTLE010000005.1, read as the reverse complement.
GTCTGCCTCTGTGCTGCAGTTGATGCGACTGTGTGTGACCTGCGCCATGATCGAGTCATGTGCTTGTTGTGCCATGTTCGGTCACGTGCTTGTTCATCAGCACCTGGCTGATAGCACCGTGGTTGTAGCTCTCCGAATGCTCATTTCAATGGGTGTTGAACAAGCTTGATGAATCTTGTACAGACGCGGAACTGCTGGGCGGCAGCGTGGAGATTGGCAACCGTGGTGGCATCAATGTGAACGGCGAGCAGCTGAAGGTTACATTAGAGGCGGAGTGAATGGTGGCCCCAGGCCAGCAAATCGGGTCGACCTGGAAATCGACATTACTGGCGGCAAGCATCAGTGTGTACAGAGAGATGAACGGCAGTATTCTGCGGGGGCCGCAGCACGCGTCTCAGATGCCCCAATTTTGATCCGACTTGACCATCTGGCTGAGCGAAGCAGAACGCAAACAGATGCACTTGCATGATCGTCTAAATTTATTTGCTTCACTTGCTGACAGCTTGTATCTGAGGATGACAGTTGAAAATTGAAATGCCATCTGCGCCTCAACGTTGTAACTGTGGTTGATAGTTGAAAGGTTGGGCCGGAGATCGATCACGCCGATCTCCGTCAACGGAGATATCTGGCCAGGTACCGGACATCGGTCGACGCTGCACCCGAAGTGGGATGGAAGCATTGATGGAAAAATAGTAAGGTTGTCTACGAACTTTTGTTACGGTGCGGTTTCAAATAGGATACGCACAGAGCGCGCAATAGAAATGCCACCTATTTTACCGCCAACTCTGAAAGGCGCCCTGTAGCATGACGGCACCTGAACGATGAGGCATAGAGATCTAAAGTAGGTGCACCGTCGCCACATCTGTGTTGAAAAGGTTTTTCCTAGCATTGCTTCTCTGACGGGATCACTCACCACGTAAGTACAACGCTTCTTGTCTATGAGACGCAAACACTGACCAAATCTGGCTCCCGGAAGAACCGAAACGTCCCAGTCGCGCTGAACTCGGTCGATGTGAGCTCTCGAGGGCGCAACAGGATGGTTGAAGGGGATGGGAAAGGCAAGAAGAAGCTCCTGAAGGCATTCACTAGTTCAAAAAGCAGGGCCCATGTGAAGCACTTTGCAACGCAGCACAGGTGAGGCGACTTGATTGCTCCGTTCCCTTAATATCATGATTGGAACACCCTGCATTTGGTTGTATCACAGACAAGCTGAATCGCATGCACATCTGCGACATGCTGCTGATGCAGCTTTGTCGCTGGTCGCCATGACGGCGAATGCCTCCATGCGCCTGCTTGCAGCATTATCAATATGGTCCAGGCAGAAACACAAGGTCGACGGTCACAGCCAGGCCGTGCGTCAGGCGAGTGAGGTGTCACCCGCAAAGTTCGACATGCAGACCGGGTGATGACGGGCGCTCGGGCAGGCAGCATCTGGACCTCGATGCTGTGCAGCACAGCCTGGCACTGGACCTCACCGGCTGGCAGCACCTGAGCAGCCTGCCGGAGAGCTTCGGCACTGCCTGCTCGCACCTCACGAGCTTAAACCTCTCAGGTGGGACGGCAAGTCCCCGAGCTGTCCTGGTTTGCATCCTCCTCGCCAATTCCTAGGCTCCAAATGTCCGCTCGTGCAATGTCCTTGCGTCCTGACATGGGATACCGCCATCGCACGTCGCATGGCCGCTGGACGTCGGAGACCATGCTGTTTCTTCCAAGGTTCGTCACCCGTCGCCGGACCGACCTACCTCCAACAGGCCCCGCTCTGCACAGGCTGCGAGGCGCTGCAGACGCTGCCGCACTCCATCGGCGCGCTGACGGGCCTGCGTGAGCTGGACATGACGGGCTGCGCCTCGCTGTCGTGGCTGCCGGCTGCGTTTTCCTGCCTCGCCAGCCTGCAACAGTTGCGCCTGGCGCGCTGCGCTGCGCTGGCGGACCTGCCGCCAGGCATCAGTGCGCTGACGGCTCTGCGCAGCCTCGATGTGGGTGAGTGGCGTCAGCCTTTGGCCAGCTGCTGCGTCTGGTATGGAACCTGCACCGCTTCGGGCAGGGGGAGGGGCATGGTTCAGGCCCTGTTGCATCTCGTTAAAAAGTACTTTTACTAAAAAAAAGTAAAAGGTGATGACCAGGTGTCAGCAACACCTTTCAAGCGCGGAGGCAGTCACGTGTGGAACTTGTGGCAAGCCCGCTCCAACTACGCGCTTGTCCGAGCACGACAAAAGTGCACGATCACTCCAGCGCCGCAGCGCTATCGTAACGCTGCGTGCTGCCCGCTGCAGAGAACTGCAAGCGGCTGCATGCGCTGCCGTCGGGCGTGGGCGAGCTGATGGCGCTCTCCAGACTGGACGCATTCGGCTGCGAGGCGCTGGCGGGGCTGCCTCACCACATCGGGCAGCTGACATTGCTGCGGGACCTGGACGTCTCGCACAGTGCCCTGACGACTGTCCCCGACTCCCTAGGTGAGGCGCGTCGCCTGCACCCTCACGAACAAGCTGGTGTGCCCTTCAAGCAGAGCGATTCTTGCCCAGCGTGGATGTCTGACGGAGGCCGTGAGCCCCTGGCAGGCGTGGACCCATCAACAGGTGGGCGCAGCCTGTGGGAGGCATTCAGCGGGAACTTGAATCGAAGCTCCTCCACGATCTGTCGGGCGCCGTAGCCTCAGATTGCTTTGGAAATGCGCACGACTGCTCACTCTGGTTTGGGCCTCACACATGACTCCTGGCATCCAGCGCAGGCCAGTGCGGCGGCCTGACGCACCTGGCGGCGGGTTTCTGCCGCGGTCTGACGCGCCTGCCGGGCAGCCTGGGCTCCGCAACCGCGCTCGTAGACCTGGACGTGCGGTGGTGCGAGGCCCTGGAGGCGCTACCGCCGCTGGGCGGCCTCTCCCGCCTCTGGCGCCTGCAGGTCGCCGGCTGCACGGCGCTGGCGGCGCTGCCGCCCTCTCTGGGCCAGCTCACAGGTGCTGCAGGCCTGCGTGCACGCCTTGCTGTCGAGCCTGAGTATCGAAGGAATCAGCGCATCATTGCAAGCTGTAGATTTGGCCGTGTGGCTGAAGGCTGAGACAGGTGTGACGTGACAGTGAGGGGCGGTGTTCGTTTGCAGGCCTGGCGCAGCTGGAACTCATCAGCTGTTCCAAGCTGGAGGCGCTGCCAGCAACGCTGGGCGGCATGAGCGGCCTCACGCGGCTGGACTGCCAGGGCTGCGGCGTGCTCCGGTCGTTGCCAGACTCACTGGCAGAGCTCAGCCGGCTGCAGATCTTGAATCTGACGGACTGCCGGCGGCTGGCGGCGCTTCCGCTGGGCGTCACGGCGATGACGCAGCTTCAGACGCTGTGCATCGAGGGCTGCGCTGCGCTTCAGAGGCCGCCGGAGCTGGCTGCGTGGACAGCCGACATGTACTGCCGGCAGGTGGATGCGAGGTTTGCATCGTCGGCGGCAAAAAATACGGCAGTAGCAGGCGGCAGCATGGAAGGCGTTGGCGTGGCTGCTCCTGATCCAGCGTCGCTGCTGCAGCCCTCAGAGCTGACGTTGACGTGCTTGAGTATACTGCGATGATAACGGTTTGCTCTGAACTATTGAGCGAGCTAGGAAATATCGTTGATGGCCCTGCGTCATTTTGTGCCATAAAACAACTCAATATGTCACCGGGCCTGCTGGTGGGCGCAAGATGTCATGAGTGTGTAGCTATGTAAGCTGGCATTCGGCAGCACTTCTTCCCAGCAGCAGGAGTCTAGGCAACGACCGGCAGCCTCGTGGGTAATGGAACATATTTCACTTCTTCTGATAGTTGCACTGCTGCTCCCGCTGCGTCTGCGCCCACGCTTCCCTGCAGCATATTCGGCATCGGCGCCGGCACAGGCTCCCCGAACCTCTCCCGCAACGCCTCCTGCGTCGGCAGCATTGCTGTTGGAAAGAGCATCCTGCGGACAACCCTCCGACCGCGGCTGCAAGGGATCGCAGAATTTGGTCATGCGACTCCGGGGACACAGGCACATGTCATTTCACAAATCATCTTACAGCGGCTGAATGGGTCCTGCAGAAGGAGCGAGATACTTTGCAGAAGGTGGGCAGCACCCACGCGCATCTGCGCGAGGCGCCGCTGCTTGGCGGCGGCCTCCTTGGCCTTGCGCTCCCGCTGCAGCTTGGACACCATCCACAGGTCCTCCAGGTTCTCCACCACTGGCACGCCTGGGTGTACCTGTGGGAGCACGCGCGCGGTCAATGAGAACACACTAGTGCATCCGCTGGGGCTACCAATCCTTTCTGACCCTCACTGCGCAGCCGCATTGTCATGGCAGCAGGTGCTTGGCGATGCAAGCATCCTGGTGGACTGGCAGTTTAAGCACTACAACAGGTGCTTTGTCTTCGTCAAGCACAGGGTTTCGGAGTTTGGCCCACTTTCAGATATTTGTCTTCATGGGACACCAGTTCCTCGGTGTCAGACTCCCAGCCGTCGGCGACGCCATCCGCGCAGAAGGTGGCGGCGGCGATGTCGCGCCACAGCTGCGACTCGTCCCGCATGGCGGCAGCCTGCGCCGCCGGCTGCTCCGCTGCCTGGTCTTTGTCGCTGACCTGGACATCCTTCCCAGCAGGAGCTCAGAACGAAGTGATAGACCGAAGAATCAGTGCGCATGCCAGCCATGTTCAGAAATCAAAGCAGCATTCCCACATGCGCAAAGCCGTACAAATTTGCAGCATGACTCTGCTGCCATGTCCGAGGCTGCAAGATTTTACCAGACATACGACGCAACTGACTTTTGGCCACTGCAAGTCGTCTGCTGTCGAAGGAAAGCGAAGCTGCACCTGAACAGAGAATGGGCTGCCCGACAGGTGCATGTCCCGGCAGTGCGACTTGCTGCCTTGGGCGCCACTATGATCGCTGCGGCCACCGCTGCCGCCGCCGCCGCCGGACGTCAGTTGCAGGCGGTACATGCCAGGCGCTGCTGCGGTGTAGGTGCAGACGATTTCGCCGGCCGCCGCGTCAGGCGCCACGCTCACGGCGCACGATGCAGCACCACACGACAAAACCGCCTCGAGCCGCACCATGGCGAGCGCCGCTGCTGAACAGCACCTGCGCAAAATTGAAGCACGTAAAACGTCACTCTCAAAGCGCCATTCCCTCTGCTGCTGTGGTGCGCAACTGTGCATGTAGGCACGACTTCTGCAGATGATGCTCTCGATCCAGTTTCACGAACAGTTTCAGATTTCAGTCCACGGAGGCGCGCATGCACTTCGGTAGCAAAGGACTTGCAACCCCAGGCTGCAGGTGCGCTCGCTTCAGGCGCAGCATTTGTGCAGAGGCACTAACAGCACAGCAAAGTGTCCGCCCACCTGTTTCCGTACTCGTCCCTGACCTCGACACAGAACTGCGCTGCCATGCCGCAGAGCGCTGAGCCTCGACCATCACCCGTGACTACGCACTTGCGCGGCGCTGGCGGCGCGGCCGCGACGGCCAGCAGGTGGGGCGACTCCTTTACTGGTGTGCCGCCTGGACATGCAGACGCAGGCATGTCAGCAGCTCTGCTCCCATCCGGCAATGTCCTCGTGATCCGCCCTTTGAATCGACAACTGTTTCCGGCTGAAATGAATCGACAACTGTTTCTGGCTAATACAGGTTGTGAGGTGAAGCGCCACATGAGCTGCAGTGCAACATCATGTGAGACTCGCTGCCGTCTTCCAAGGCTCTGCAAAGCCCTTGGTGGCGCAGCTTTGAAATACGTGGGTCAGTAGAACTGTGCTCGTGGCATGCACAGATTCATGGTCGTTGCATCGCGTTTTGACGCCGGGTACGGCAGCGCCCTGGTGCTGCTCCTGACATCTCACTTTGCTCCATGTAGGGCGTCCCAGAGAGATTGAAAAGCTGCAGCACCTGTGCTGACGTGGACCATGTGATCGCCGGCGGCAGTGGTGTTGAACGTGGCGGTGTAGGTGCCGTCGCTGGCGTCCGCCACGGTGGCGTAGACGGTGGACGGTCCCCGCAGCTCGACCACGAACTCGTCGCCGCCCGTCAGCCGCTTATTGCCCAGCTCGTCCCTCGCCTGTTACAGAAATAGGGACCTTGCTTGTTTCAAAGGATCGAATGGTTGAATGATTAGCATTGAGCCCGGTGGGTTCCTCACGGCGGTTGCTCGCATATGCGGCCTGCGTCAGCCCGACTATCATTCGGATAGAAACAATTGCAGCTCTCTCATTCGAGGACTGGTGCCCGTGCTGAGATAATCAGCATGACCTCTGTGGCCGCACGGTGCCCGGCAGTCATGCGCTGGCCCACCTGGATCGTGAAGGAACAGTCCTGGCCGGCCACAGCCCGCAGCGGCAGGCATTTCGGCAGCACCCTGCTGCGCTGGGGGTCCGCCGCCGTCTGCACCCAGCCGTCGTCCTCCCAACGCCCCTTGAACCTGGTGCCGTCCGCAAACTTGCAGCGGCCAAGGCCATGCCGCTTGTCATTGAGCCAGGCACCTGAGTCGTGACAGCATCGTTAGGCACAGCGGCACTGTATGCAGCGTCAGCTATTCTCTCGGGCAAGGACACGGCTTTGGCGCGCCGCTGCTATGGTGTTGCGAATCGATGATGCCGGAAACCGAGCTCACTGCCTTAGAAGCATACCCTGATAGATGTCACCATTAGCGTACTCGCAGACGCCCTCTCCCGAGCGCACTCCATCTTGCCAGCTGCCTTGATACCTGCCGCGGCCACCGAGCACGCACAAAATGGAGCGCCAAAAAACCCAGCACTCATCCTCCACGCAATCATTTACTTGCTCACAGCTTGCGCTTCCTGGCCCCCCAGCCTGCTCTGCTGAGAGCCCCTCTGCTTTGAGGCTCACCTGTCGCCGTTGACGAAGAGGCAGCTGCCAGCGCCATGGCGGCGGCCGTCGTGCCACTGGCCAGAGTACTTGTCTCCCGTCTCCAGCAAGCAGCTGCCTGCGACATGCATCGAAGCTGAGGACATGGAGTGACAGCTGGAGCAAAGCGCAGCATCCAGGACCTCTGCGCGCACATTTCATCGCCAACTTTGCAGCAGCAGACCAATCGACATATTTGATGACACGCTACCAATGAAACCCTGCTAGTTCAGGATTCAAGCTCAGTGCTTGGGTTCAGTATCTGAGCGCGTCCGGCCGCTGACCTTGGCCGTGCTGCCGGTCGTCAGCCCAATCGCCATCGTACTTGAAGCCCTGTGCTGTCAGGCAGCCACGCCCGCACCGCCGCCCGCCCTGCCAGGCGCCCTCGAACCTCAAACCCCCAACATATTCGCAAACGCCGTGGCCGTGCTGCGCGCCCTCCCGCCACTGGCCTGTAGCCGCAACAGGCGCCACCGCATGACTGCAGTTGCCCTGACAGCACCCGCACAGCGCTTTCATCTCTCGAGTTGTAACCTGAGTGGCCCCGCACCATCACCCATCATGGCGGTGCCATCCGCCGGGCCCGGCTGCTGCGCCGTGACGAGGCCTCCAAAGCCTCTGTTGATCTGCGGGCGACCTGGTCCCTCACGCAATGCCAGAAAGCAGGTCTGGGCACCAACCTGTGTACTTCCAGGCGCCGCGCTGCGCCATCATGCCGGCGCCGTGGTACAGATCAGCCTTCCAGTTGCCCTCGTACTCGATGCTGCCATCGCCCGACACAAATCGCCCCCGCGCACGGTGGCCGTTGCCCAGCTCGCCCTCGAAGTATGATCCATCAAGGTACGCCCAGCGACCCTTGCCTGCACATTGACATGTCGCGCGCTCCGGCACCGCAGCTGTGACACTTCGTGAACAGGGAGATGCAGGCGCCGTCAGTTGTGCAGCAACCCCTGCTCGCGCCTCTGTCTGCATCACCACATGTGCTGGGCTAATCACCAGGTGTCGCCCCTCCAACTGCCGGACCGTGCGTACGATCTCAGATGAACAAGTCCACTACAGTCATGGCAGGCGGCAGAGCTGTGCTTGTGTCACCTTCGATCAAGTCGTCGTACCACTCCCCCTCGTACACGCTGCCATCTATGAATCGCTGCTGGCCCCAGCCCCATCGGTGGTCCTTCCGGAAGTCGCCCTCGTACACGCCGCCATTCTCGTACGTCGCTTTGCCCGTCCTACATGGCGACATGTCGCACGCTGTCGTGCGTCAGCTTGTCTGCGCACGCAGAACTGTGCAACACGCATAGGCTGTGCAACTGGCACAGGCCAGGTGGAAAGTGTTGCCGGCCTCCTGATTTTTCCGCTCCAGTTGGCAACCTGTGCACCCTCCGATCGTTGGGGACTCCCGAGCAGTCTCCCAGTGCAATGGCCCATGGACACATCTGACGTCCTCATGAGAGCTCCCACCCGTGGGCCATGTCCTCTCGCCACTGGCCCTCGTAGCTGACGCCGCGCGCAAAGGTGGCGGTGCCGCGGCCGTGGCGCTTGTCGTACTGCCAGGCGCCATCGTAGCTGTCGCCATTGGAGCAGGTGTGCACGCCGCGGCCATGCCGCAGTGTATCGAGCGCCTCGCCCTAAGTACGGCAGCAGGCATGTTATGCTTCTCATGTTGTGCAAGAGCCGAGGGTGCACGTAATGTTGAAGCAGGCGACCGATCTTGGACAGCCTTGAGTGCATCACGACGGACATCGTAGCGCCTCACCCGGCTCAGCGCATCTGATGCACCACGCATTGGGGGCTCACCGGAGCGGCACATCGTATGATGCACGACACCCATTTCGCACCTCATATGTATCACCGTTGGTATAGCTGAACGTCCTGATCTCGACGATCATCCCGGCGGACGACTGCTTGCATGGTCTCCTGCGGCAAAGCATGTCTTGTGTACAACAACCCCGGAATGGCGACCTGCGATACTCGGTGACGCACACAAGTTGCATTGCAGGAACGGATTGACTTCTTCTGTGTGCGCAATCCCTCCGACAACGTCAACAAGCAATCCTCAGGAGCATGTCTGAAGAGACGTTGTGCAGCAGCAAGCGCACCCGTCGGCGATCGCCAGCTGCTGTTCGTGCCAGTGCCGCATCTTCAGCTCCTCTTCCAGCCTCAGCACTTCTTGCCGCAAGGCCGTCGTCGTCATGGGTCCCTCCACATCCGTCATCTTGATTTCCCTGGACGAGCCGAAGCGTGCGGTGTGTAGGCCAAAAGGCCTCACGACACCTGCGGCGTGATGAGAATGCTGACGACTACAATGTGAACGATTGTGAAGGTGACTTGCATATTCCGATCATCCCCTTTGGCGTGGAGCCGTGCACAAGCTCGCAGGGGAGCTGAACAGCTTGCATGACCTTCTAAACTTGAACACACAGTCCCCCTCAGCTCGAAGTCACAACAGCTGCAAGTTGGCTACCATTGATCGTGGCGATCTCGGCCTTTGAGAGTAATAGAAGTGCTGAGACGTGTCGGAAAAGAGCAAGCGAATTGAGCCGCCGTTTCGATCCACAAGGTTTCATGTTGCGAACAGCATCGAGGTCAGGTTGTCGGTAACCCTCTGTGAGATGGGGCCCGTGTTGCTCTGGATCTCACAGGACTGCCACTTCAACTCCTGCATCAGAAAGCCGGCTCAGTTTGTCAAACGTCTGGTACTGATCGAGCTGCCACAATGGAAGCTGCTGACGGCGACGCCTGTCAGTGACGGCAAACGGGACGGCCGGCGCTGATCCGCTCCGGTAGTGCTGGCCTTGCTGGCCAGAGAGAGTCAGCAGCATACAGGCCGCCGCACAGCACGCCTCGGAATCTGTGAGCATGGCGGCCAGCTCGACTCATTTAGGGCTCTGCCGGCGGATGGGTCCTCATCAGCGCCTGCACTTCTTGCACCGCTGTGCGCAGCTGTGCTGGGCCGCCGTCCCCCTGCAAAGCGGGCCGGCGCTTAATGGACAGCCGCAGCATCGTAGCGCATTTCACAGGCGACAGCCTCACAGACGCCGCCATGCAGCGCTGGCGGCGGCGGCTGCCGCCGCGCAGCACAAGCCAAAGCAGAAGCCCGGCAAGCAGCGCCGAGACGCACTCGACCCCGATGCAGCTGCAGCAACAGCGCCAAAGCTCAGGACCCTCTATGCTGGGGAGATGCTGCAGCTGGAATGCGACAGCCTCGCCTTTGGTGGTCAGGCAAGCCGTCAGTGTCATGCCGCCCCCATGACTTCGCCTGCTTGGCGACCCTGCTTGTCAAGCAGCAGCAGCAGCAGCAGCAGCATCAGCAGCAGCAGCAGCAGCAGCAGCAGCAGCAGCAGCAGCAGCAGCAGCAGCAGCAGCAGCAGCAGCAGCAGCAGCAGCAGCATTTCCAGCTTGCGAGCATGTCGAAGCATGATGAAGTTGCGCCATCAGCCGCATAGGGATGCGTGTCTCTCTCCCGAGCACGTATGGCACATGACCAGGTTGCTGGCTGCCGCAGGGGGTATGCCGCCTGGCGGACGACGCGCTGCCGGCAGAGCTGGCCCACCTGCAGGACTTTGTGGTCCTGACGCGTGGCGCCATCCCTGGCGAGCGCCTGACGGCTCGTGTGCACAGCGTCGCAAAAGGTGCGGTCTGTATGTTGGAGTCACAGCAAATACCTCCTGCAACAGAAAAGTCCCCGATCTCGGTGTCAGTCCTCTGCAGGGCTTCCCTCTCGGGGCATGCCGGTCTCTGTCCGAGAGCTCAGACCCACCCTGGCGGCAGACGCATGTCGAAAGCGCAATGGCACACGGAAAATGTGTGCGGGTGCAGGCTATGCTGTCGCGGGCAAGGTGGCGACGCTGCGGGCGTCGCCGAATGCGGCGCAGCCGCCCTGCCCACACTTCGGGCCATGCGGTGGCTGCCAGCTGCAGGCCCTGCAGTACCCTGCGCAGCTGGCTGCCAAACAGGCGCAGGTGTGAGACATCAGGCTGCTGCCTGCAACCCCATGCTGCAACTGGATGTTGGCGCGCCGAGGAGCTGGCTGGTGCAGACCATTAACTGTGGTCTATCGTCTGGTTTGTGTCTGATGTGGTACTGAACTTTCGTGGCGCCCGCGGTGCACATGTCGCTTCTCAGCTCGGGTGTGAGTGGACTTGCGCACCGCAACGGCATCTACGAGCCACAGCTGTGATCGTCAACCGCTGTGCTGCACACAGGTCTCGGACGTGCTGCAGCGCATTGCGGGTGTGGCGGACGTCGCGAGTCGCACGCGGCCAATCGCTGCAGCGCAGCAGCAGTACCACTACCGCAACAAGATGGAGGTGCTATCACGTTGAGAGTCTCTTCTGGGAGGCCCTGACACGAGTAGCTGTCACACCTGCATCCTGTCAATGGCAGCAGATTTCACGCTTTCTGAGCAGCAATTCCTGGTCGTGACCGAACCAGGCGAACCAGGTTTGTTGGTTGCAAACCTCCACTTGGCGCTGCTGCTCGCAGTTCTCCTTCAGCGACCACACATGGGTGCCAGCCGATGACGGCCTCGGCGGCGCCGCAATGCCGGTGCCCGCGCTCGGCTTCGGGCGGCCCGGTCACACCGATCAGGTGAGGGACGTGTGCTCTCTGGCGCATGACACGCTCAGTATATTAAGGAGACGCGGATGAGGTTTCGCATGTAAGCTCTTTACCTGGCAAGTCCGACCATGCATACAAACTGTTTACCTGGCAAGTCCGACCATCTCGCAAGTGCCAGAGTACTGCATGACCAGGCACAGTGGTAATCAGGCGACTTACTCTTGCTAATGCAACTTGACTGACCTGCAAAAGCACTAGATCTGCGATGCGTACTGCAGGTGCTGCCAATCAACGCCTGCTGGCTGCAGGACGCCGCCGCCAATGCGATCCTAGATGCTGTCCGGGCCGGCATTGCAAGCGCGCAGCTGCAGCCGTGCGCCCATCCTTCTTGCGCTCGTAATGGTCCAGCCTGTTGTGCAAAATGTCAGCATCTCCATGTTCCCCTGAGCTGCCCGGCTGCATCTGCAGGTGCATGCCAAGCCACACTCGATCGTAGCCTCAGAGCGCTGAAGCTGTTGGCGGCGCCCGCCTCCGTGACACTTCCCCTCTCCACGCAGACTCGGCAGGCGGGGCCCGAAGCAGGCGGGGTCGGGCCTGCTGCAGCGGGTGGCCATCCGGGCGGGCAGCTGCCCCGACGGCGGCGGGCTGCAGCACATGGTGCACCTCGTCACCGCCGCGGTGCCGGGCGCCGCCTCGATGCTGACGCCTGTCGTCGAAGCGCTGCGTGAGCAGTGCCCGTCGGTGTGCAGCATTGTGCGCAGCGACGCGGCAGGGCAGGCACGGCGGCAGCGGGGGCGGGCCAAGGAGCAGCCGAGGGGCCCTGCCACAGAGGTGGGTGTGGCGCACCCGGAACATGAGCGGGTCGCAAACGTGCGGGTCGCCCCTGAGGGGCGCCGACGGCTGCTTGTGCAGCCGAGTCAGGCTGGCTTCGGCATCCGGCCTGCCAGACTTTCAGGCTTTGACACCCAGCATGCAGGGCATCACCTTCTTTGCTCCGTCAAGCACAGTTGTGCGGCAGCGGCACTGGGTCAGCATGGGTCAGTGCGCCGGTGGACGTGCCAGGGACGAGGCACACCCTGCCTGGCGACTTGACATCCGGCTCAGCCGTTCTAAAGCCGGGCCCAGGATGCAGGAACGATGCCATGTCCTGTTGCCACTCCGCAGGTGCTGTGGGGGGAGCCGACCATCAGCCAGGCGCTGGGCGGCTTACAGTTCGACATCTCGGCACAATCCTTTTTCCAGACCAACACGGCGCAGGCGGCCACCCTCACCGCCATGGTCACCGCCGCTGCGGGTGCGCTGCCGCCCTCCCTTGTGTGCAGCCAGCCCCTCGAATGGCGACAGCATCGACATCCTTGTGTATGGCCTGGTGAGGTCAGGATTCCAGCTGCTGCAAGCCTGAGGCTCCCCTCCGTCATGGCTTGCTGCGAGCCACAAATAGCGACCCTCCCTATCTGGGGCGGGGTCGTGCGCTCCTTGGCAAGGGTCGCCATTTGCCCGCAAGTCTGCCACCGGTGTTGCTGCAGACCTGCGGCCGGACGGCGCCGACGTGGTGCTGGACCTCTTTTGTGGCGCCGGCTTCTTTGCACTCGCGCTGGCGACGCGCTGCCGGGCTGTGTACGGAATCGAGGTCTCTGCCGCAGCCGTGGCCGACGCACGGGCCAACGCGGCAGCGAACGGCATCGGCAACGCGGCCTTCGAGCGGGCGGACCTGGACGGCGGCGTGCCGGCGACTTGCGGGACGGCGGCACTGCCGCCGCCGGACGTTGTCGTGGCAGGTGCACAAGCACCTGACGCTGTGCTGCTGGCCTTTCAGGCTGCGGGGTGTGGGCACCAACCTTCTGGGCAGATCAGCAGTGCATGCTAAATGGCATGGCGAATCCTGCCCTTTTTTCTTGTACGTCCCGGGCTTTTCTGCTGAGCCAAAGCTGCTAGATGTCCGCAGCACGACTGAGACTTTTCTTAATGCAGACCCCGGGCGCGCGGGCATGTCGCAGAAGCTGCTGGCCTGGCTGGCGCGCTGCGGCGCGCGGCGCATCGTGTATGTGAGCTGCAACCCGGCGACGCAGGTGCGCTCTCCCTCGAAGAGGCTCTGGCCGCCGCGGAACCGTCGCGGCGCGATCCCGACAGCCTGCACGCCCTTGCTGCAGTTCCCATGTACAGGCTGGGGGTTTAGGGGTTTCCGGTAGTGCACCCAGATGCGCCTCTGGTAGCTTCAGGCGCCGCATCTCTGTGGCAACATGTGTGTACACGTCTGCAGCAAATCAACGCTCCTTCGTGCGATCTTTCAGGCGCGCGACCTGGCAGTGCTGCTGGGGACCGGCGATGTCGCCGCGCCGCAGCCGCCGGCCTATCATCTCGACTTCGTGCAGGCCTGCGACCTGTTTCCCCAGACCAGGCGCGCACACCTTCATGATCATCGCCCCAAGTGACCAATCCAGCAGGAAGCCAGTCGTGTTCGGCAGTGCTGCTTGGGCCCAGGGTTGCTGCACCAGCTGCGACCAGGGCTGCTTGACGCTTTCGAAGGAATTCACGGTTGGATTCCTTAATCTTCGAATGATGCTTTAATTGTGGCATGTTTTCAGAAGCAGGTGTTTTCAGAAGCTGTGGATCAGTAACGCTGTTGCTTCTGTGCCCACGCAGTCATGTCGAGAGCATGGCGGTGCTCACGCGGCGGTAGAAGGTGGCGGGGGCAGCTAGTGTTCTGCAAAACCCAGCATGTCGGCCCACCGCCAAGTGGTTTTAGTGCCACCGACATGCGAGAGGCGAGGCCGTGTATAGGTTGCTATCTTTTTTCAAGGTTAACTTCCATGTGATGGAGTACTACCTAGAGTATTGCGAAGCAGAATTGTTCAGAGACGCAACGAAACTCTATCAGAAAGGCCCGATGGAGGTACCGCATCTCTAGGTACACGCATTAGATGTAGGTGGGTGTATTCAGATGAAGGGTGCAGCTACAATACGGGAAATGTCGCTGACGGCACGCAAAGATGCCACCAGCTTCTTAGGCGGGTTCCCATCTAGGTCTAGTGACCGTCCAGGTTTCAGAGTTTCGGTTCCAAGAAGACCAACTGCGTCAACGCCCTACGCTCGCTGTCTGCCACGCGCATCGCGCCGGACCCGCCACCGCCGCCACCGCTGTCTTTGCTGATACTGCGTTTTGTTCCTCCCCACCACGACGAGGCAGTTTCCGCTGCCGCACATTGCCCCTCCCATCATCGACTCACTTTGCCGACAGTGGGCTGCCGGCTGATGCTGTTCCCTCCGGCGCAGTGCCAGCCGGCATCCTTTGGCGGTCGCAGCGCTAAGGCAGTACCGGAAGCGCGGCACTTGCAGGCTCGGGTGGGAGCGGAGCGGCAGCGGGATTATTCGAAGGAATCGAAGGACCAGTGGCGCAGAGTCGAGTCGAAGGAGGCTGAAAAGATGCCGTCGTCGGTCGCCGCGACACGCGTCGCCCGGTGCCCGTGGCCCTGCAGAGCAGCAGCGCTGCGTCATGCTCCTGCCGATGCCCCTGTCGCGGGAGTCCCAACACCGCTGCCTGGGCAGCTGGCCGGCGTGTGGACTGCCACAACAGCTATCGACGCGACACTCGCGACTCCAATGGTGCCGATGCGCAGATACTGGTCACTGCCCGCATGAGTGTTGGCGGAGCGTGAGTCTGAACATGCGGGGGGACGCACGCAGGCCCCACCTTGAGGCTCTGCATCAGGCGCCAGGTGCGCAGGTCCACCACGGAGACGAGGGTGTCGAAGGATCCGGTTGCCAGCGCGTGCCCGTCGGGGCGCACCGCAATGCCGCTGATGGCGCCTGAGCGGCGGCGGAAGGACGGCGCATCAAGGGCCGAAGGAGGAGCACGGTCACGATTGACAGGCTGGCGCCTGCAGGGCTTGAGTAGGCTGTGCAGGCCGATTGTCACACCTCGACGCCGCCGACAACCGCCCCTGGACTGAGCGAATGGCGAGCCAAGATTCAAACATGCACAAATGGCGCCCAATTGCACAGCCTGGTGTACGCCTGCGGCAGCCTTGGGTCTGGCTGTGACGGATCCTCATCACAGCGCCCCCGGCGCAGCCCAAGAAGCTGCCCGAACAGCGACCGGAATCTGCCATGCTCTGCCGGCGAGCCAGCTCTTAATGTCAGCATCATTTGGAATGGAAACACGCCGCACCCGCTGTCAGTTCGGCCGAGGCGCGCGTGCCGACCGGCAGCGCCGCCACCTGGCCGCCGGTGCGCAGGTCCCACATGCGGACGGTGCCATCGGTGGCAGCGGACACCAGGGCGTCCGGCTGCGAGGGGTGCGGCTCCAGGCACCACACCCACCCGGCGTGCCCCGCCAGCCGCGCCGTGACGCGCCGCCGCTCGATGTCCCACAGCCGCACCTGCGCAGTGTGCGGGGCAAAATTCGGGCTCTAGCGCATCACACAGGCTCCAAGGCCTCGTCAGAGACGGCTATCGGATGGTGGATGCGCCTTCTGGGTATATTGCGCAAACAGTCTGGGGCGCTGCAGGATGACGACGCGGCAGCCCTGAAGCCTCGACGACACATCGACCCATCAGGGCCGCCAACTCTGGGGCGGCAAAGCAGGCAGCAAGCAGCTCCACCCTGGCACTGCCGCAGACGCTGCAGGTGCTGCCCGGGAGCCCGTCGACCACGGAGCCGGCTCTCCCGAAAGCTCTCCCGAGGTGAGCAAGCGCCAGGGCTCCGGACAAACCCTACCAGGTGGTCGTTGCAGCCGGAGGCCAGGGAGCAACCGTCGGGGCGCAGCACCACGGAGCACACGGACTGGCTCTCAGGCGTCTCCTCGCTGCCCTCGTCCTGGCTGACGGGGTCCACGAGCACGGCCGCGGGCGCCTCCAGCTGCGGCTGCTGCTGCTGCGGCGGAGCCGGGCCCTCGTCCGGCTGCGGCGGGTCCTGCGGCGTGACAGGCTCTGGCTTCAAAGGCCCGGACGTGTGCCGCACCGTTTGAGGGCGGTCGTCACCCCACCAGGCAGCACTCCAGGAGCAGAGAAACGTGCAGGGGGACGCAGACGCAGTGGCGGCTGCCAGAGGCTTTGCGCCACCCGATGCCGGGCTCCCGCCGCCGCCTGCGCTGCTGTCTGGGTGGCTGCCGTCTTGCGCAGCAGGGGAGGGGTATGATMAGCCAGGGCACGGCAGCCGAACATGGCAGCGAAGGCTGTGCCCTGCCTGGCGCTCACCGAGGGGCGCCACACGCGGATGGAGCCGTCAAAGCCGCTGGTGACGACCACGTCGCCACGCACGTCGGCGCCAGGCACCGCGCCTGCGTGCCCGTGCATCGTGTGTGTGTGCCGCGCGACGTAATAGGCGCCGAACCCGTGCAGCCGCTCCTCGAGCTCCTGGAGGAAGATCGCTGTGCGTTGCCATTTGTGCAGATCGCTGACAGCACTTTGAAGAGAGAGGGTTGTCGGTACGTCATGAGGCCGGTACAGGTACAGACACGGATAGGTTATCGGTACAGATGCAGAGTTGGTACAGTGAACGCACAAATCTCTAGTCCAACGCCCATCTCTGGGAGTAGGTGCTTCAGATGGTCGCACAACATGGGCAGCCGCCGCGCATGCGACGGCGCCAGCCGGCGCGCCTTCTGCACAAGCACCCGGGCTTGCTGCGGGCTCGCACCGAGTGCGGGGCCGGCAGGAATGCACCGACCTCGTAGATCGTTGCGCCGTCCCTTGCGCGGCGCTCGCCTCCAGATTTCTGGCTCGAAAGCGACACGCACCTGGCGGGGCATGGTCAGCCAGCTGTCCGGCAGCAGGCTGGCGGCCAGGTGGTTGATCTGCGGCTCCTCCATCATGCCCACGTCCGCCTCCTCCAGTGCCACGATCTGTATGGTCGAGAAATAGTGGACTTGCAGGTGCGAAGTCGAGCTGGGCAGCAGGCAGCTCATCATGCGGCCTGCTGCGGGGCAAACACTCAGGCTGCTGAGTTTGACAGTGCCATGCCAGGTTGAGCTCAAGGCGTAGAGGCAGTCGTCGCTATCGGGCGGGTCTTCTGCCGGGGCGTGACACGGAAGCTGCCGTCTGCACATCAGGCAGTACCCCCAATTCCCCTTGAGCTCACAGTGCCCTGGCGCGTCTTATTGTGGGCGCACAGATCACTCGCCCACCTGTGCGCAGCCCGCAAAGCCTCCGATGACGATTTCGCGGCGGTCAGGGCGCTGCTTCAGGGCAATGACGCCGCACAGCTGCGGCGCCGCGGGCCACTCCAGCGGCAGCCCCGCCAGCGTCGTGTTCCACTGGTACAGCTCTGACACCTGCGCCATCGTTGAGATTTCTGTTGGATCGTATGCGCCGAGCCACGAATCACTGCCCAGCGGCAAGCTAGCGGCAGCTAGCGGCAGCCACATCCAATTTTCACCGGTGTGCCTCTTCACTCAAGGCGTCAAGTCTCTGACGCGTTGCTGCTCGCTGCAGCGAGTCCGCGCAGCGAGTCGGCCGTGCGTCACCCGCACATCGGAGGTGAAGCTGATACTGACGCAAGCACTGCAGGAAGCAGCGACCAAAGCACGTCCGAGTCCGCTGGCAGACTGCCAGCGCTCAACGTATGCTAGCTGTGCGGCGCAGAGCAATGGGACGAGCGCATGGCCTGCCGGCAGCCTGCCCGGGGCGCAAGAGCAGATGGCGGGAAACTCGCACCTCGCCATAGCCAAACACGCCGCCGCTGATGGTCACCGCGCCCGGTGGAAATGGGTCCTTCAAGTGCTCCACCGAGAAGACAGGCTGCGCACAGCGCAAAGAAACACTCGATACAGGCCCACAGCCTTTGCGCAACCCCACGACTCCTCCAGTCATGCATGAGTGAAAGACCGCGTGAACGGCTATGCGACATGCGGCAGTCGAAATGCCGCCGACGAGCGCAAGCTTGTTGCAGCCAAGAAAGCAGCGCCTGGTTCTGGAAACCACTGCACGGCCTTCGCACCCACTCACCCCTGTGTGGGCTCTGAGCTCAGTGGAGGCGCAGGGGCCGGCAACCCAGCGCCGCTGTATCCGCCGCCGCCGGTGGTACACCGCGGGCCACTCGTGTGGCGCTGGTTGCTGCTGAAAGGCGCCAAGGTGGTGCGGAAAGTCGCGCTCGAAGAAGCTCCTGAGAGCGGACAGATACAGGCACGGTGGGTACTAGCGGCGCTGCGCGCAACACGGGCACCGCCTGGGCGCTGCGCCAGTGGACCGGCAATCACGGGCTCCGATCGGTCTGCGTCTGCCGGAAGCCAAGGCTGCGTGCAGGAGCGCTGTGCCCTGCCACTGCCAAGGGACGGGAAGTGAACAGGGGGTTCTTGCATCAACCGAGTCCTCTCGGCGTGAGCCCAAGTTGAAGCGCCTGCAAGAGGTCTCATGTGGGACAAAGCTACGGCTTCGAACCGAGCATGGTGTACTGCACGAGCCGGCCGCCAGGATCGCGCTGGTGAGCCACCCGCAACGTCCGGGCGATAACTGTGAGGACGACGACAGCCGGGATGCCGCGGCCGCCTTGCCGGGCAACAGCACTTGGGCCACGCAAAGCTCGATAGCCGAGGATCCCTCGGCCGCGCAATTTGTGTGCCGGTCGGAGGCTGCGGTACATCCGGGGCGTGTAAACTGTAAGGCCAGTGCAAGGCAGCGCGGCGCCGGCACGCACCGCCAGAGCGCCGGCTGCGAGGCAAGGCGACACGTCCGTCGGCTCACAGAGCGCATGGCCAGCAGCGCATCGATGTCCAGCCGCCCCATCACGCCGGTCAGCGACCCGTCGTCCAGCATGTCCAGCTGTGGCAAATCCATTCGCCTGCTGGGCGGAGCGCCCGTGCAGTTCACCATGGCGCCCGCCGCATGAATCGATGTTGCTCTGGCCAATGAAACGGGCCACCCCGCTGTGCGCCGCACTTGTACCCTGTCAAGCCTGCCAGCAACCTGACGTCATGAGCACTCGTCAGGCAGGATGTGTCAATGGGCGTCAGGCGAGACCTCTCGCAGCAAGACACGGCTGTATCACTATGCTGCAGACCACAAATCGCAGTGCTGGACTCAGAAGCTGGCTGATAACTGGACCCAAGTCGCAAGAATCTTGGCGGGAACACATCTCTGCGGGAGTTGTGCTCCTGCTGGTTCAGACAAGAAACTCCCCTTGCTTTAATTGTTGCTGGGCTGGTTACAGGTTTCACGCCCATCAAACCCTGTGACGCGTCCAGCAGGCTCCCCGACCCTCGAGCACCGCTGCCTGCGGCATCTCACAATTCGTCAGCTGCGGTGGTGCTGTGGCGACCAGGACGCTTGGGGGACACCAGCATGCCCGCAACATGCGTTTGGGAGCACAACAATATAGATGCTTGGCGTAGTTCTCAAGTGAACACATGCTGGTTGAGGCCCCACCTTTGCGCTGGGACCTCAATGCATTGCAGGCTCCTGTGGCTGTGCGGCCCAGCGCCGAGCGGGCGTCAGAACCACGGCATCCACCTGTTCAGGAGAACGTTCATGAGTCACGCAACGGATATGTGGACTCAAGGGCTGCTGTTTTAGGGCCGGACGCCCAAGCGTGCACGGTAGGGTCGCTCATGGGACACAGGGACAGACTGGGACTTCAATGAAAACCAGGCTGGCAGGGCATACTGCTGCTTGCGCGAGATCCAAGCGGGGTCACGAGAGTGGAAGAGAACCCTACCAAACGTACATGGAGCCCAGGCGCTCTTTGCAGGTGGCCTCGTCAATGAGGCGGTGCGCCTGGCCCTCCACACTCAGCGCCGGCGATGGTGTCGCGGAAACACCGATCACCGTGCCCGTCAGCCGCCCTGCAGGGTGCATTCAGAAGAGGAACAGGGTAGTTTGCCTTGCATCTCCGGGTGGATCTCTGGTTGCAAGTTCACTGCCTCGGGCTAGTCATATCTGCTCCTCCTCAGCAGAGATTACTTCCACCCCGGGGTCTCTGCTGACCGGTCGATTCGGGGCTGCGTCGCCGCTGACTTCACCGCAACAGTCACTGGGTGCTGGCGGCCAGCCTCAAGGCACTCCTGGGCAGAACCCGGAGCTTGATTGCCATATGCATACAACAGGCCAGGTGGCACGCTTGTGCGCCGCACCAGGTAGATGAGCCCAGCGGCTCCCCATCCCAGTATCAAAGCCCACCGCGAAAGCAGTGTGAAAGCCAGCAGTCAAAGAGGTTCCTGAATGTATCAATGTCACCTGCGATGGTGGCGAGGGCGTCCTTGGCGTGCGGGTTGTCCGCCTCCTGCGCCTCTGCACGACCGCTGCGCGTCCAGTCCACCAGCGGGTCGTGCACGAACGTCTCCAGCACGCTCAGCAGCGTCTCCCGGTCCGCCCGCAGCACCTGCGCTTGATGGAGGGGAACGGCTCGTGATGTGGTTCCCTGGGCGTGATGGCATACTTGAGGATATGAGTTGCCGTCGGAGCACTGACGGCTGGACATCGCCAGACCGGCTGCTTGACATGGACTGACCGCGCGCAGAGGCTGTCACCCATGCCCAGCCGGCATCTAGACACGCTCCAGGACGGGAGCAACGGCAGCAAAGTAATGAGGGAAATGCTGCCGGCGGCCCCACCTCGAGGGTGATCTCGCAGCAGCGGCGGAAGACGCCCTCGTGACCGGATACGCCGAAGCCGTCGATCATGTTTTGCGTCAGCCGGAAGGGCACCATCTCCGGCAGGGCGAGCGTCAGCCCCTTGTCGAACAGGCAGCTGAAGTCCACGTGCATCACCTCCCCCGTCTGGTCGTGCAGCAGGATGTTCTCGCCTGCGGCGTACGGGGGGAGGCGGGCGGTCAGGGTTCGGCGTCAGGCAGGACCGCGGCAGGTATCCGGGCAGCAGTGCGAGTGCTCGAGAGCGATCCTGAACAACCTTCCTTCATATCTGAGCAGACGAGGCCCAAAGCGCCAAACACGAAACAGGGCCGGCCTCCACAACGCAGGCTGCTGCGCGCAGCTCCAGGAAGCTGTCAACCAGCAGCTTTCCCCGACTGCCGCGCCACACGCTCGGTCATGGGGCCCCTTGCACTCACCGTGGCGGTCGCCTAAGCCGCAGATATGGCCGACCATGGACATGACGGCGGCGGTGCGGATGAAGGCAAGGCGCGCGGCGTGCCACGCGGCGGGCTCCGCCCAGCGCTCCAGGAACCATCGGTGCATGCGCGGCGGCAGCATCGCCAGCACCTTGTCCAGCAGCTCTGTCCGCCGCGCCTTCTGCGGCAGCGAGATTGAGGGACAGGTTTCAGTGAACTGGGTGTCTCAGGCGGTTATTCACTCCCTGATAAGAGTAGCAAGAATCGCGACTGCAGCCGGTTTGGTAAAAGTGCGCCAGCATCCTGTGCCTGGATGCGAAGTTGTTGTCCTTTGCTCGTCTGTGCTAATGAGGACAGTGCCGAAAGCCAGCGTCGCGGCCACCCCATCAGACAGCTCAGGCGCACGGTGGGGCGGGGGGCCGAGGCTGCAAATGACATTCTTCAACACCTACTGAATTAGAGCCGGGTACACCCAAAAGTACAACAAAACCCTTGGTTGGTTGGTCGAATCATCAACAGCATGAATCTGAAGATGACGGACCTTTGGGTAGGCGTCCCACATGAGCTTGATGGTGGTGTTGGTGGAGCGGTCGAACAGCTTGTCCTGGCGGTAGCACCGCTCTACCGCATCGCGCAGCGGCGCCACGTTGGGCACCCACTCCAGGATGCCGCAGTCCTCCGTCAGCGGCGTCACCGCAAACCTGCCAAGGCGCACCGAGGGCCACGAGAGTGGCGGTGAGGCAGGCTGCTCTTCGACAGGCCACACGGCGGCGGGGACGGCCCCGGTGCCGCGTCTGTCGCCGCATGCCTGAACCTCTGTGGCTGCCGGCAGGCAGGCTGGCATGCGACGCTTTGGGGGGAGAGCAGTCAGTCACAGCTGCGTCTGCAGAGAGGCAGCACCCCGAGAGCGGCAGCGACTTAGCGGCAGGGATGGGGCGCGGCAGGCTGCAAGGCCCCTGCTCCGCTGTCTCGAGTCTCATCTGGTGCTTGATGATGCCCGTGCACACCTGCGGACGAACAGGTTGCGACGGCGGGAGGCGGGCTGCTTGGCGAGCAAGCGGTTGAGGACGCCCAACATCTCCATCATGCGCGCGTCCTTGCGCAGGTCGTCCTTGGGCTTGGCCAGGAACAGGTAGCGGTGGCCGTCAGACCCCACAAACTGGATCTGCGGCAGCGGAACGTGCATGCGGCCTCATTGACAACACAAAGATAAGTACCGGTGGCCCTCTCGGTCCCCTTATGCGGAGCTGCAAGCTTCCTCATGTGACAAGGACACAAGGCTCGGACAAACGACATTTTCATGTGACAAACGCGCGCCTTTTTGGGCTTCTGCAGGGAGTTGATAACCTCGACGGTGTCGTAGATGGCGCCGATGTGCACCAGATGGCTGAACGGCTCGTGCGCCGCGCCCGGCACGGGCGCTGCGGCTGGCGGCAGCGTCGGCGTCAGCGTCGCCTGCGGGGGCCACTCCGTCAACGCCTCAGCAAGACCCCCTTGCACTCCAGAAACCAACTGCCACACGGGATGCTGCTGCTAGATGCCGCTGCAAGTACTGCTCGCGCCTCGACCGATGGCTTTGCAGTGTTGGATCATGATGCCGCGGCCTGCGCTTCGGCTGTGGGCTTCCTCCACATAAGATGGCAGTTTGCGAGCGGGGCACATGCCGGCAAGGGTATGAGTCGAAGCCAACAGTGTCAGTCGCATGACGCATGGCTGCCAGCATTTGGGGCGGATTCCCTCACCTGGATTGGGACCATGATGCCTAGGGGTAGCATCCGCGACAGTGTCGTGAACTCTGTACGCACCGAAAAGGTCCTGCAGCGCATTGTCATGTCGCTTGAGTCCGCTTGAGCTTGTTCATAGCATGCATACACCCGCTGTGCTGCCTCAGGGCTGACTGTAATTTCGAGGTGCATGCTGCAGTATACAAAATTTCCGCCTGAGGACCCTGCGCATGGGGAGGCTGCACAACATGGAAAAACGTCTTCGACATGAGCATCCTTGCTGGCATTGACGCTGCCTCGGGCATGGACGATGCTCCCTGACTCCTCGCTTCAAGTTCACACTTGGTGAGGGGCGAAATGCAGCTGTGGAGTTGTATAATTTGACTTATTATAAAATTGCACGAAAGCATTCAGATGTCGGGTGCCGAGGAGTCACAGCTTGGCGCTCGCACCTTGCTCTGGGTTCCTTGGGCTGGTGGTGGCACAGCTTAACGAGCTGGTCGCACAGCGCGGCAAAGTCCCGGATCAGCTTCCGAGCCTGCAGACATGGTCAGCATAAGAGTCAGTTGCGCCAGGAAGCGCGCGACACGGGCAGGGTTGCCGTGTCTGCGCCAGGCAATCGGACCCCCTGGCCAGCATAGTCTTGCTGGGTGCGTCTCATGTGTTGGCATGCGCTTATTGGTGTTCGCATTCTCGCTCGAACATCACAGCTTGCCGTCACCAATGTTGCGCTTGATGGCATTCAGCACAACATGATGGCAGTGTCGGGTGTGATCGTTCTTTGTTGGATTTGAGACGTCAATGTTGATGTCGATTGCACGCAGCATGTTGCCCACACCTTCTCGTCGCCAATGTTGCGCTTGGCAACATTGAGCACTTCCACCGCCGCCGCCTGGCGCCGGTCCTTTGTGGACTTGAGGATCGCCGCCAGTTGCCACAGCGTCTGCAGGGTGGGCAGGGCCAAGAGCAGGCCATCAGCACGGGACCTGCAAGTCTATGGAGGCCGCAGATTGAGGAGTTGTGTGGCAAGTGCAGTTGCCCAGGCACGCTGCCTCGGCTGTGGAGCAAGGCTTGAGTCGGCAGCCCAAAACTAAGCTGCGACTTGTGCAAGCGTATGCTTCCACTCCAATACGGTGTCAAGCTACAGGATGTCCACTCGCCACGCAACCGTAGACCGAGGCAGGACACACCTGCTGCGGGTACGCAATGAAGACGCGAGTGATGATGTTGCGCGTCAGGGCGGCGACCTCGGGGTGCGGGTGCGTCAGCCGGGAGCACAGTTGCGGCAGCGCGACGAGCCAGACATACATCGGAAGTGCCTTGGCCAGTGCCGACATCGTCCTGTGCACCTCGGTCACCACCTGAGCGTGCAAGGCAAGATCCGATCAGGGCGATCACAAAGGCTCTGGCCTCGTTCCGCTGGGTCTAGTGCTGTGGCGCCAGCGCCAGCTCGCTGTGGTCGTACTGGCAGTGCCGAGCACTGCCATGTCACCTCCGAAACGAACCTTTGGCACCCGCTGCTCGCACACAGGTATGACTGCAACGAATGGGCAGCCATGGCAGTCCTGGAACGAGCTGATCGCAGCACAGCGCCGGAGTTGCGGGTCAAAACTGGGGACCCGGATGGTGCAGTAAGGCATCCTCAACCCAGTGCACCTTCTTGTCGCAGGCCTTTGCGTCCAGCGTCCCGAAGTCGTACCACAGCGTCAGCAGCCGCGGCAGGCTCTTGTAGATGTGGCGATACCCCAGCCTGATGGACTGCGCGTAATGCTTCAGCACCTGTGCGGAAATGAACGATCAGGAATTAGAATTCGCATGGTTCAGTGCTTTCAACCTGGAGCTGCATTGCTGGCTGCTGGTTGCAACAGGGCTGCACTGCCGAGCTTCAAGCACAGACTCAGTTGCATCACTCTGCGCCGTTAGTAGCCATGGCGCCATGTTTCAGCTGCAAGTATCTTTGGGCACATCTGCATCGACGAGGCACATGCATAGGGAGGCCGACCTCGGGCAGCCAGTCGAGGTATGGCTTGTCCTGGCCCAGCGGGATCTTGGATTTCCCGCCAATGCGGTCCAGGTCCTTTGCCATGGCCTGCGCACCGCGACATACAGTACACAATGACACATTACAAGAGGGCAGGGTCTTGCCGGTTGGAGAGGCTTGTGCTGGCCGCTATCTGAGCTGCCGACTGCCATCTGAGCTGCTGACTGCCATCTGAAACACAGACAACTCGACTGTACACGCAAAAGTCTGATTGGCGGTGCGAGCTGTTGGCGATCGCAGGATGCCTAATCAAGCTGGGTGGATGTCCATAACACATCATCCCCCTGGAGCGCTTGGAAGGCCAACCGACCTTGGTGGTGGCCTGGCGCTGCCGCGCGTCCAACATGAGCTGGTCCAGAAACTTGGCGTAGCGGAAGTGCGGTTTCTCCCAGTCACCCGCCAGGTCAATGGATCGTTTGAAGTTGACTGCGGGCGAGATACGAGGCAAGCTGAAAACCAGCGCCTCATTCCCGACTCATCCGTGAAAGTACACGCAAAGCGCTGCACACGTTTCATCTGCAGGGCTGCCGAGCTGGTGCAGACGGAGTGCAGCCCCAGGCGCCCATGCCCAGACTTTGCATCAACGCAGCAGCAAGCAGTCTTCCTTCTACGAAGCAGGCTTTGCAAAAGCCTACTCTGCACAGAACTGCTCAGTGAAGCCAGCATGCACAAGCTGGCACATTGTCGATGTCGGCGGCAAGGCCCTGCCCTGCCTCCACCTTCGAGCAGCGCTGCAGAGGACAGCCTTCAACAAGGAGCTTGTTACAGACTTTCGGTGGGAACAACACACGGTCGATGTCGCCGCGGTAGCCCTGCCCCGTCTCCGCCATCCAGCAGGCCAGCAGCATGCGGGCCTTGGCCTCATTGCGCCGCCGCGCATGCAGCGTCTCAAAGCCCAGGAAGTCTGCGCCGGGGCCGCGCCCCCCGCTCACCGCCTCGTGCTGTCCGATCGCCTGCGCGCAGTGTTGGTGCGGCGTGACCTCGGCAGCGTTTCGCACCGCAGTGCAGCATCACGGGGCTCCGCAGCACAGCTGTGTCTGCTACACTAACCACACCGATCCAAGGACAGCAGGCCCAGTAGCAGAGGAGCAACTCCCGGTGGTGTCCCGGAGGCGGGCGCAGAGCAACCCTCTGCCTCCCTGCAGCCCTGCATACAGCACTGCGTGCAACCCTGCATGCGTGCAACCCTGCACGCCCTGGCTGCTCCATCCGCACTGGCAGATGTTCCCTCGGGGCGCGCACCTCCTGCATCTCGATGATGGCGCGGTGCGGCTTGGCCATGGCCCACAGCAGCTTGGCGTGCTCCACGGGGGCGCCCGGCACGCTCTGCGCCACCGCCTCCAGCGACGCCGTGTTGGCCGCCTCGAAGTGCCCTGCAAAGCTGGCGGCTCTCGAGTCGCCAGGTGAGCCACTGGCAGGTGCTCGAGGCTCTGCGGAGATGCGACGTTGGTACGGTATGCAAGCCCTCCTCGCTGCGACCGCATGGCAATTCGAGACGGCCGACTTGGCATGCGGTGGCAGCCTGGAAGCCCTTGCATACCAGACCTCACCAACTCATTGTGGCACACACAATGATTTGGTAGGGGCGCAAGGCAGCAATGTGAGTGAGAGCCGATCACGGCAGCATGCGCACAAGGCTGTGCTTGCACTCTGCGCAGAAGTCTATACTGCGCCAGACACACAGAGCCGACACTTGCGGACAGGAAGTCCGTGAGTCGTCATTATTGCTCCTTTCCGAAGCGCAAGGCCCACCCGCGGCGCGGCACAGCTTGGCGTGCTGCAGCCACGCGGCGCCAGCGTCGGCCGGCMCGCCGGCCAGGCCCGCCAGCTGGCGGCGCTGCGCCAGGATGGGGCCCCGCGCCCSCAGGCCCGCCTGCGTCACCGCCAGCCGCGGGCCCCAGTGCAGCGCGCGGTCCCTGTCGTGCGGCCCCGCGTTTGGCGTCTCCTGCAGGGCCGTTCACGAGGCGGCAGAACTGGGTCTGTGTCATTTCCTCCTGCAGAGTGCTGTCACGACGGCTTCACATGTCGCATGATGGGGCACCTCGGGAGTGGAGAGAGTCATGGGACATCAGGGCAGCCACCAGCAGCGACACTGCAGCCACGCATGAAGGGTAGGACGCGTGGAAATTGCCTAGCTCTGGATCCTGATGGCGCGCACCTGCAGCAGCGCGGCCGCATCGGACAGCTCCTGCAGCATGTGCAGGCGCACGAGGTGGGGGTAGGCGCGGGCGTAGGACTCCATGCTGGCGGCGGACAGCGGCGCCATGATCTCGGCGCGTGCCGCCCGCAGCTGCACCGCCACGGCGGTGGCGTCGCGCCCCGCCACGCCCGCCAGCAGCCGCCCGACGCGCACCTGGGGAGCGCCAGGTTCCGGGCTCGGCACCCAACCGCCAGCTTCGAATCGGGTCGTGTTGGTGATGCAAGCGAGGTCACAGCGTCTGTGCAGCAGACACTGCACCCCTCTGCAGCCTTCCCTGCCTGGCCTGCGAGATTCTTCTTCGCCCATGTCGCCCCAAAGTACTCGAGCGGCATGGCGATGGCAAGTCCGGCAGGCAAGACAGGGCCTCCGCAAGGATCTGCCCGGATGGAGTTCGAGCGATCGAGCATGGCGTGTTGAAGACGGCCAGGCCATTCGATGACAGATGACGTCTCCACTTGCAGCGACAGCACGTGCCCAGAGTCTGGTGCGAGAACATGCCAGTACATGCACGACATGAAGTTGTGTCAGGGGTGCCTCCGGGGTCCCGGCGGAAGGTAGGGGTTTGCCGAGGTAGGGTTTTGCCGGCACCTCCCAGCGGTCCTCTGCATCCAGGCGCTCGTAGCCGGCCACGGTGCGCGGCAGGTGCTCCGACAGCGCGTCCCACTGGCCCAGGCGCCACGCCGCCGCGACGCCCGACGCCGCCAGCTGGCACTTGGCCGCATCTGCAAGGAAGGAGCACGATCATCAAACCCGCGTTTGGAGGGAGCCAAACTGCCCTGGGCTGCATTGCAGGCGAGCCGCGGCATGGCGGCAAGGAGGCTGCGGTACAGAGGAAGCAATGCACCCCGTATGATCATGCACACCGGAGGCGCCGAGCGCCCAGCCGTTGACGTGGGTCAGCTGGCTGTGCAGATGGCCCATGTGCTGCAGGCAGCGCAGGTAGCCGCGCTGCCCGGCGCTCAGGCCCTGCTCCGCGCCCATACCGGCGGCGCCCGCCGCCGGCGCCGCTGCGTGCGCCGCGTTGTGCTGCAGCGCCTGCCGAGCACCAGGGCCGACAGCTTCTGGCACGCGCTGATTCCATGCACGACTTCCGAGGAGCGGCAGCGGGCAGTGGCGGGCGGCCCGCGGTACCCATGCGCGCAGAGCCCTTGCGCCAGCAGCCGGCCAGGTGCTGGTCAGCATGCTCTTGCATCGCAATGACAGACACACACACTGTTTGCAGCAGCCTTTACTATTTCAAACCGCGTCTCGCGGAAGCAGCCCCACCTGCTCGTGCAAGGACAGGGCCTCGGACCAGGCGCCGGCCTTCTCCGCGGCCAGCATGTGGTCGGCGGGCGTCGCGCCGCCGCGCCGCAGCCGCACCAAGCCCGCCAGCCCGTCCGGCTCCTCGAGCTTGCCGTACACCTCCTGCAGCGGTTGTTGGAAATGGAGGCTGTGACATATCAATAGTATCATGCATCGCTGAATGAGTAATGAACAAGAGCATAGCGGACTGGCAGTAGAGTCGTCGGGCCACAGCGCCTCCAGCCCCGCTGCCGTGTCACTCTCCTGGTCCCTGTCCGGAGTGAGAGTGAGTGGAGTGGTTCGCCTTGCAAATGATGACATGCGTGCTGCTGAATAGCGCTCTACACACGAATGGCATTGCAGCACAAGTGTCGAGAGATCAAGATGCAAGGGGAACCCTCACCTGGAGAAAGACGACCTCGGAGTCGGCGTACTGCACGTTGCGCAGGCCGGCCACGTTGAGGCCTCCGCCGTGCAGCGCCCGCACATGGTTCTCGTAGTGCTGCAGCGCCCGCGCGTGCGCGCCTGTCGTGATGGCAACAGCACCCTGAGGCACACTGGCTTCAAGGGCACTGGCTTCGAGGGCTGACAGGAACATGCAAGCCGGCACTGGGGGAGGGTTTGACAAGACCCTGCAGGCTGTCCGTGCGCCCACGGGCTGCAGCGAGCCTGGCGGGAGTCGCCTCCTCCACTCGCGGTTTCGAGTGGCTACAGGAGGCGAGTTGCAGCATGGATGTCAGCCATCTGCAAGCAAGGGCACTGCAGGCGCGGCGACGCTGACCCGCAGCTCCTGGGGAATGCCGTGCAAAGGTGTGTGATGGCCAGCCTTCAAATGACAAACAAGAAGTATGGCAGGGAACGCACCGCAGTGCGCGGCGGCGCTGGCCAGCAGCTCCTGGGGGATGCCGTCCAGCAGGTCGCCCAGGTGCTTGGCGGCCGGGTCCTGCGCTGCCGAGCGGGCGGTGGCTGCGGCGGCGCCCGTCGTCGTGCCTGACGTCGTGGACCCTGGCGGCAAAATTGACGGTTTGGGAAAGAGCTGTCTGTTGTTGGGCAACCCGACGCCTTGCGGATCGTGACGGCTTGAGAAGGGTCCTCACCTGGACCATCACGCCCATTGTGCTGGGCAGGTAGGTTGCAGACATGCCACAACACAGCAGTCCTGTGCCAGCTGCATGTGCGGGTAGGGTTTCAGTTGTGCAAAACAACAGTGGAACTGCTGGGCCACTCGGCCTGGTCAAGATGGGTCGATGCTCGCTGCTCAACGCTCGATGCTCGATAAGCCACTCTTCATTAATGGACCCAGCAGTGCCCACCTGAGCCGCTGGAGGAGGACACGCGCTGCTCGGCGCGCCACTTGGCCAGCGTGTCCAGCAGCCCGAACACGCCCTGCACGCACAACTCCCCCTCGCGGCTGCTCTGCCCGCCGCGCAGCACCGCCTCCATCTGCACAGGCGCGACCGGCGCAGGCCACCCATCAGCGATGGCCTTATACTTGAAACGCTTGAATTGAGCAGCTGTTGGCTGTTTCGGAGCAAACACCTGAGAGCTTGCTGCATCATGGCATGGGCACGAAGCACGCTGTCACCCTCCGATACTGACACCTCGCGCAGATCTGCCGCTACCAGGGACTCTGTTCCTGGGCCCTGCAACACCCGACGCGGCTCAGCGGCTGCCCGCGGGCGTGCGCACCTCGCTCTGCACGCCCCGCCGCGCCTCGTCGGAGCCGTGGGCGACCACGTTCTGCACCAGGTACGGCAGCAGGTACTGCGACACCTGGATGTCCACCCGGAAGATGGGGATGCACGCCTGGAACATCCTCAGCCGCGAGCCTGCGCAGATATCTGGTCGTTGCCTGTCCCAAGCGCTTCGAACTTGAGAGAAGCACCACTCAGCAACTGCATCAAGTTGTGCAGCTGGTGTATCAACTTCGGTTGGTGCTTCGATTGCATCTAAATTGTGCAGCTCGGCTCAGTCTTGCCAAGCGACCAACTCGAAGGAGCTGTCATGAGCGACCATGCTCAGCTGAGCCTCGAGCCTGACGGGCAGCAGCACTGGCGCATCCTCCGTGCACAACACCGCCCATGCAATGACGGGCCATAAGCGTCAGGCCAACATCGACTGCGAGTCAAGGTCACTCGGATGCAGCACAGACCTGCGGCCTGGCTGACCAGCTGCTTGAGCCACTGGAACAGCCACTTGCGGAAGGGCAGGTCGGCGCCTGCGGCGCCAAAGATCACGCCCTTGCGGCAGCGGCCCGCGCCCTGCACCGCGAACTTCGAGTCCAGGTATGGCCGCACAATGGCCTGCAGGCGCACGAGGGAGGGCCAAGTCAATCGGTCGTCAAAGATTGTGCATCGCCTGCATCCTGGCGTTCATTGACGAGTCTGATACATGTGCCCAGTGTCGAGTGTCGATGTTTGGTGCAAGTTGGTGCAACTGTGATCAGTACGATGCAGTGGGCGTACGTGCAAGCTGTGCTTCTGTTCAGCACCCACCTGGGTTTCGAGCGCCAGCGCTGCAAACAGCGAGTTACCCTCCTTTGGCGTCACGCTGCGGCCGGCTCCGCTGCCCGAAATGTCTGCCGCGGGCACCGCCGGCAGCCCGGCGCTGCTGTAGTGCCGCAGCAGCTCCTGCGCACAGAGCCACTGCCTGGATGCGCATTGTCTCCGGTAATCCATCTAAGGCTGCAGCCGGTCTCCACTGTCTGTCTGAGCCTCAGGCTGCGCGTTCAGGGGATATGCTGGCAGGGGGCATGCAAGCTAGTCCTGTGCTCCGAAATTGTAGTCGTCATGTTTGGCTGGGTTGCAGGTTAGTTTTGGCGCGGGTGAGGGACACAGCACAACTACGCACACGGGCATCCAATTTCAGAGCCCGTGTGCGCAGCGTGCTGCTGGTCCCTGAAGTGCGCTAAGTGACGATCAGTGCCAGCCTCGCAGTCGTTGATGTCCGGTTTCGTCACGACTGCCCATCTACATTCCATCGGTTACTGAAACGGACCGACAGGGGGACTGTTGCTTCTCAGTAGCAGGCAGTCATGAGTAAGCCTTTTGTTCGCCCAGATCGTCATGGTGGTCTGCGCCCATTTGGAACAACGGTCCAGGGGGTGGAACATCCTCCAGCAACACTGAGGGCCAGCAGGATGCATCATGCGAACCCAAAACGGGTTCGAGAACCAAAGCGGGCAGTCCAGGAATCTCGTACGGAACGGTCGGCATGTATGGTGAAGCACTAGCGGCCAGGTGCATCGCGAAGGGGCGATGTCCAGCTGGAGGGGGAGGGTCGCGACCCAACGCGTGCACGCCAGGTGGGCGCCTTACCAGGGTCCTCACTCACAATTAAAGCGATTGCAACACGAACTGGGCAAGGCTTGGGGACGGTTTGAGGGAACAAGGAGGGAGGAGCTCCTCCCTCCAGGAACCGACCTGGATGGCGAAGGTGGCGGCGTCCAGCTGGAACAGGTGTGACGCCACCCGCAGCACGCGCACCAGGTGCCGCTCCACCAGGGCCACCAGCAGCGGCAGGTCCGCCGCGGCTGCGGCGCCCCCCGGCGGCGGCGGCGCCAGGCCCAGGCGCGCGGGGTCCACAGCGCCCAGCAGGCCCAGGCACGTCGCCGCGCACTGCTGCGCCGCGCGGCTCACAGGCAGCCCCGCCTGGGAGCGGCAGGCAGACAGAGGTGGCCTCCACAGCAGGAAATTTGAGTGTTCCCGCCTGCCTGGCTCGCTGTGCAGGTGGGTCCCAACTTTGCCGTTCCCGCCGCGGGCACAAAAGTCGGACGCGCCCCAGGCACGACCCCTCGCACGCGGCAGGCTGCACCTGGGCGCCACGGCAGCCGTCTCGGCAGCAGGCCGAGCAGCGATCCGAACGCACGTCCATTTGACGCGGTCAAGGCAGGCGCCTGTGACTTACCTCGGGATCGCAGCACTTGAGCAGCGCGGCCATGAGGCTGGCCAGCAGCGCAGCCTCTTCGCTCTCTGCGGCCTCGCCCTCGGGGCTGCCGCCGGCGCTGTCCGCCAGCACACCCTGCAGCCAGCTGCGCTTCTGCTGCAGGTAGGTCTGCAGCTCCTGCGGTCAGGGGCGGACGGCAACGGCTTTGAGTGACTGTGAGCATGACTTGGAGAGCCTGCTTCCCACAGCGGGTCGGCTATGAGGGAGGGCCGTCCGCTGCCACGATGGGGGACAGCCGACGGATGATGCAGCGGTACTCGTTTCCTGGGGTGGGTCTGGTGCAGCAGCAGGTAGCAAAGGGCAAGCTCAGAAGAGGGGACTACAACATCCTGCGCAGAGGCGACTGCCGCGAGAAGATGGCCGACAGAGCTGCAGGGGTGGGGCACCTGCAGTGCTGCGGCGCGCACGCCCAGGGACTCGCTGCCGAGCGAGTCGCGCAGCAGCACAACCGTCTCCTTTGCATACAGCTGGCCGCGCGCCGCCGCAAGCGCCTCGCCCGCCGCCGCGAGCGCGGGCACCGAGGCCGGCAGGGGCGGCAGCTGCTTCAGCTTGTCCTGTCGCAAACATGGCGGGCCATGTGTCGTGGCTGCTGCTTGCAGAGGTAGTGCGCCAACAGGGACGGTCTGAATGCACACTGCATCTCCGCCTGACAGTCAGCAAGCACTCATCACAGTGCAATGCGTTACCCAGTCCGATTTCCTGCCTGCCTAGCGCCTGACATGCCAGGACAGCCATTTGCGAACATACCTTGAAGAGTTTGGCGCCGTTGATGACGATCTCCTCCACGACCTTGGCAGCCGCGGCCGCCACGGCGCCGCCCTCGTGCAGCGGCTCCAGCAGCGTCACGATCATCTAGCGAGATTGCATGAGGCACCCACATCAAAAGCCTGCAGCATCTCCAGGTCCGCAGACCTCCACCGCCCCATCTAGCCGATTGGAGGCTGATACGTGATTTCAGGTCCGAAATCAGCTCAGATGTCAGTCGAAATCTCGCTAAGCTGCCGGCAGCATGGTTGCCCGACGGTGAAGGGCGCAAATGGCATATCAAACTGTGACAGACCTGGTGCATGACGCCAGACAGCTGTGCAGGCGCGTGCCGCAGCAGCGCCTGCACCAGCATGAGCCATCCCTCCAGCGCCTGCAGCTGCAATTGCGCCGGCTTCGATGCGCGCACTGCGCCCGTCAGCAGCACCATCATCTGCAGGCAGACAGGCGGCAAATCAGAAGGCGCCACAATTGAGCTGACCATCTTGCCAGCAGCACATGCTGCGTGTAGGCTTGCTCTGTTTGTGCAGCTGACCTGCGACTGCGTGAACGTCCAGACGCCACAACAGAAGCCAGCTCGCTCTCGGGGCAGGCCTGACGCTTGCTGCGCTGGTGAGACGCGCATGCAGATCAGACAACACTCGGTGGCACAGGATGCCTGGCACGACCCCCAGCAAGGACCAGGCCGCACCTGCGGCAGGAAGCGGTCGATGTGGCGGCCGGTGAGGCCGATGAGCAGCGTGACGCCGCGCAGGATCTGTCGGTGCGCCGCCAGCTCGGACGTGCAGGCGGCGCTGCCGCCGCGGTCCAGCTCGTCGCCATACAGCTTCAGGATCTTGGTCACGTGGTCGCAGTCTGCAGGGCGGGCGAGGAGGGCGCATCACTCGAACACGCGCACGCTGCTATGGGCGCGCCTGCGTCCCGTCTTTCAACACAGAAAATGGCAGCGGTGTGCGTGTGCATTGCTTCACCCCGCAGAGGCCTCGACTTTGGCATCGCCAGCATGGGGTCTGCATGGTGTTGTCACATGGTGATGTGATCCAGCGAGTATGGTTGTGCATGGTTGATCTTCAACTGGATAGCAACCATCAGGCATCCCGTGGGATGCCACACCTGCAAGCAGGTCGGCCACGTCCTGCCGCTGGTCGCCGTCCACATCATGCGCCAGCATGTGCAGCATGTTGCGTGCGCGGTCGAAGACGGACTGCGGCCGAATCGAAGCACCAGCAAGTCGTGACATGTGCTTGTGTCGGCAATGCATATATATGTCGACAATGCACAGGATGTTTGTGTGTCTTCGTGCAGGCTTCCGAGCTGCCAAACCTCCCCTGCTTGGCGGTGTGCCATAAGCATTAGGCAATCCAGAAGTGCATTGATTGCATTCATGAAGTACAGCAGATACGCTCTGAGGCGTGAGCTCGCCTGCGGAAGGGTGGGGCCGCCGCCCCAGTCGGGCGAGTCGCTGGCGATGGCGATGATCTCGGTGATGACGCGCTGCATGATGCCGCGTAGGTACGCAACAAACCCCTCGCCTATCACCGACTCCACAAATTCCATGAAGGAGCCGAACTCCTGGGACCCTGCAGACGCAACGCCCATGAACCATGTCAGCTTTGAAGTTCCAATGACTTTGTGTTGAGCAACGCTTGAAACTGCTTGCAACTCAAGCAGCACATGTAAATCGCACGCTGCACCGCGCACAGTGCAGACCACAGCGCTGGTCATGGCTTCGTGCGAGGATGAAGGTTTGCCAGCGGCGGGCGCGCACCCTCGAAGATGTGCTTGGCAACGGCGTGGTGGCCCAGCTCGTGGATGAGGTGCTGCAGGCTCATGCCCGCGCACTGCGCCAGCGCCTCCAGCGCCGGCCGGTCCTGTTGTGGTACAAAACAATTCGGAGAAGAGGTTCGAAACATGCAGGTGGGTGCTGCATGCGCCTTGTGCCGCTCTCAGCACTCTCAGCATGCTCCATGAGTGCACCACCTCCTGATTCAGATGCACCGCGTTCCGCCAGCAGTGGTGTAGCCCCACACTCGAACTGGCGTAAACACGCCGGCAGATGTGGGCGAGCTCCTGTGCGAGCAATTGTCACCTGGGCGGCGATGAGGGCGGGGATGGCGGCCGGCAGAACCTCGCGCGCCAGCTGCTGCTGCCCCATGCCCAAGACGTCCGCCAGCTCATCTGCGGAGCACATTCCCGAGTACCAGGGGAAATTCAGCTTGGACATCCCGAGGCGATGGCCGATGGCCATGCAGATCCGCGGGCAGAGCGGGCTATGGTGCAGGAGGTGGCTGCATGGTTGCTGCGCTGAACTGGACGCCCCCAGGTGCGCACCTAGCAGCGCGTCGCGCGTGATGAACATGCGGCCAAGCCACTCCAGCAGCTTGGGCATGCCCAGGATGAGGTCCTGCAGCTCCACACCCCTGCGCTCCGCCAGGGCTGCACGGCACGAGACGCGACTGTCGTTGGCGCGCACTGTGACGATGTTCGAACGCCAGACAGGCATGTTTCCCGCCACAGCAGAACAGTGTCTGGTGCGTGTGCTGTCGAATGTCAGTCGCGCTGAAACTTCAGTGCGCAGCTGGACATCTTGAGAGGTTGGTCTGCGCCGCAGAGGTAAGCAGCGAAGGGGAGTGGCGGGGAAGCACCTTCCAGCAGCTCCGCGGCGCTGGCGCGGACGACCGCCGAGCCGTCGTCCAGGCTGCCGACCAGCACTGCCAGCAGCAGCAGCTGCGCCCCGGAGGAGGCCAGGTGCGGCCCCGCAGCCGCCAGCGTTTTCAGCAGCCCCTCCCGCGCCTCTGAGGACGCGCCACCGCCGTCCAGCAACCCCTTCAGCCGCTGCGGTACCCAATTCAGGATTTAGGGTTGAGGATCTCGACAGTTGCAAGCCCACAACATGGTAGCGCAGTCGCACAGCGAGCGATTGCATAAAGCATAATGCAGCCCAACGACACAAGGTGTAGGGTTGGCGGCACATGGGGAACATGGGGTACTACAACAGTGCGGCCAAGTCTGGCAATGTGCGATCGCCTTGGCCTAAGGTACTGCCGTGCAATTCTCGAGGTCTGCACACCTGCAGCAGCGCGTTCTCGCACTTTGGCACCGCGTCAGCCGCGTCGAAGCCCTCGTCGAAAGCGGCTGCCAGCAGCTCGGGGGTCGCCAGCAGCGGCACTGCGGCCGTGAGCGCCGCCCGGACCGGCGCGCTGCCGCCGCTGCAGCCATCGAGAATTTTAGCAGTCCTGCTGCTGAGTGGGTTCGGAACTCGCAGACAGTCAGATTGTGAGCACCCCACATCGCCTTCTACGTGGCCGGTATTGAGCCATGTGCAGGAGGACTGAAGATATACACATAGTGATGCTCTTGAGCCCGCAAGCCTGGACGACCACTTTGGTCAGACCACCGGGGGCGCGACAACGGACAGGGCAATGAATTTCCAGCAGGCTGAGGCCCACCTGCCAGCCAGGTCCCAGCAGGCCAGCAGCAGCGGCCGCGCCGCTGGCAGTGATGCGGCGGATGCCGCCTTGAAGTAGTGCGCCAGCGTGGCCAGCATGCCCGCCTGCAGGACGACGGCAGCGCGGTGCTTCCGAAGCCAGCGCGAGATTGCGAAGACTTGACAGCACACAGGCTCAGACGAGGGGCCTTGCCGTAGCCATGAAAGGCAGGCTCGGCACATCCCGCAAAGGCTTGCTAGTCAAGCGGCTGCAGCTGCCAGCACACCTGAACCTCTGCCTTGGGCTCGCCGACCAGCAGCGCCGTGGCGAATACCTCCAGCGCCGCAAAGTCCACCTTGGCGGACACAATGTTCGGCCACGTGTGGTGCGCTGGCTCTGACGTCCAGTGCCGGCCACCAAAGCCCGCAGAGCTGCTGCACACGCCCTCCACTGCAGCATGTTTGCAATGAGCGGCTGTACAGCAGTCGTTGGACGCTGGCAGGCCCAGGCATGGGTGTGAAGGCAGAAACGAGGACGGTGCAATGGTGGAGGCCCTCCCGGTCACATTCCCGCAACAACACGCAATCGGTTTGGTCCATGCCCTCCTATCCTAAAAATGCTAGAACTTGACAAGAAGCCGCCTGACCTGACCTTGCCAGACAAATTAAGAGCAACGTGCGTCGCACCGGAGCAGAGCACCCGTGACAGGTCCGTCAGGCCGGGCTGGCACAGGGCTTCGAAGTACAGGCAGTCGCGCAGCGCCACCGCCAGCGCCTGGCGCACTACAGGGTGGGTGTTTGGCAGCAGCACCTGCAGCCGCTCGTACGCATCCTGCTGTGCGTCCATTCGCGCCTGGAACGACACCTGCTGGAGATGTACATAACGTCGCACTGCAGAACCGATATGTCGCGCTGAACTAACATACACAAGGAGCTGGACTTGGCAGCTGTGCGCAGACAAAAGCAGGCACACTGCATGTGCACACGTCATCCGCTTGACCTGCGGGATTCATTCAACAGCCTCGCAAGGCAGCTGTAGACAGTGCTTCGCCGCCTCCATTCACCTGGGACAGGCCGTTCGCGGCTGCCGAAGCGGCCACGGCAAGGCATGGTGGCGTCAGCAGCGCGGCGGCCGCCCGCACCGGCGCCGCGTCGTGGCGCGCCGCCTGCTGCAGCAGCTCTGTCAGCAGGTCCGCGCCGGGCTGGCTGCCGCTGCCGCCCAGCCAGCTAGCCGCGAGCGCCAGGCGCAGACTTGCCAGCGCCGCGGTCGTTGGCGGCGGGTCCTCGCCATCAGTCTGCACCACCACGACCAACACGCCTCCAGATCCGACAATGGTGCGATGCTGTTTACAGGGGCCGGCTAGCCCTGTGGTTTCGAGGACGCTCTGGCCCGCTTTTCCTAAGCCAAGGCCATGGTGCTGCTCGCAGTGCCAGTCTGGCAGCGCCAACAGAGGTGAGAGTGCACAAAAGCACCTCCATGCTCCGCCAGGGCAGGCGCAGCAGCGCCTTCAGCTGGGCGGCGCTCAGGTCCAGCGCTGCAAACGCCCGACGGGCGGCGGCCAGCGCCCGATGCGGCGAGTCCGGGTGGCACGTCGTGGCCACACGTGTACAGGCAGCAGCAAACGCGTCCGCAACGCCTGCAACCAGGGGTGTCCATGGCATCGGGGAGATCAGCCGGGTTGTGGCTCCACATGGTGCAAACTCTGATCAGCATGGCACCCACTGCCTGATGCCCCGGTTGGGCACTCTCTTCCAATGGCCAGGGCAGACCACGAATGCGCACAGGGAATGCGCAATTGCAAGCGAAGGAGCAGCTCACTGGGAATGGACGTGGCAGCCTCCTGCTCCGCGGGCTGCCGCTTCGTGTCACTGGCCCAGTGCGCCCAGCGGCCGATGACCCCTCCCAGACGCGGCAGCCATGCCGCCGCCGCCGGCCCGGCGCAGCCGCCCAGCACGGTCGCCAGTGCTGCCAGGCACTGCGCGTCGTTCCAGCCACTGACGCGTGATTGGCCGGGGTGCAGCGCGTCCATGGCCTGAACCGACAAGCACACGGCGGGTCAGAAGAAACATGACACCTTCAACAGCAGCCCCTGTCACGCACTCAGACGCTGCGTGCCGAACCTGCAGATCACAATTTAGCACGCTGCTAGACTATGACACGACACTGGCTTGCTGGGGGCACCTGCAGCAAGTTGGCGGCAAAGCCAGGCCTTAGGGCTGCGGCGGCATGATCGTCCGATGCCAGCTGCTTGGCTTGGCCGTGCGCCTCCCGCGCACTGTTGTACCGCAGCCTGCGGCGCTTGCGGGCTGAGCTGCTGTCCCCTTCCTCTGCCGCAGCACCATCCTGCAAACAGCACGAGCATGGTCAGGCTGCTGAATCAGAATTGCTGTGCCCAATAGCAAGTGACAGGCCATACGCTGCAGTCAACAGAAACACTACTGCGCCAGCCCTTCAGGGCGCAGACTTGCGCCATTCATGCAGCGGTCATGGCCCGCTGCTCAGGCGTATCACGGCAGAGAAGGTTTCACCTGCTGTGTCGCAGCAGGCGCCGGGCTGGCTTCGACCAGCGACGCCACGGCCGCCACGTGCACGAGCCGCATCAGCGCGGCCGCGAGCGCACCGCCCACCGGCAGCGCCGCCATGCAGCCGCCGCAGCGGTCCGCGAGATCAGGAAACGCCGTGACCACGTCCGCCAGCATGTGAGCCAACTCGGCCTGCAGCCGCGACTGCGGCGGCGCCGCGGCGACGGCGCGGCACAGGGCGTCCGCCAGGCCTGGCGCCGCCTCCGCCAGGCCGCCCCGCAGCGCCAGCGCATCCACGCAGCGCTGCGCCAGGCGCAGCAGGGCCAGCTGCCAGGCCCTGGGGGGTTCCTGCTCGTCCGCCATGCGGCCGTCGGAAACTGTATCGTCCACGACCGCCACCACCGCCCACAGCAGGCTGCTTGCCGGCAGTTGCGCCGCCGGCAGCGCCGCAGCCAGCGCGGCGGTGGCCGCCACTGCCGCCGGCTGCACGGACTCCTGGCCGCCGAAACGCATGAGCTCTGCGGCCAGGCTGAGCGCCGACGCCGAGGTCCTGCCGGCAGCGAGGCATGGCGAATGCCGCACGCAGTGCGCCATGAGGGACAGCGCGGCCGCCAGTGCCGACTCGCAGTGCTGCACGCTGCCCAGCGCCACGGTGCAGTGCTCGAAGGGCTCTGCCGGCGGCGCACCATTAGCCACAGGCGCCGCCGGGCCGGCGGCCGCTGCGTCGGCCGCTGCGGCAGCAGCGCATCCGCTGCGGAAGCAGGCGACATGTGCGGCGGTGCCGGCGGGCAGCATGCCGGGGATGCACATGAGGCACAGCACCTGGTGGCACTCTGCACACAAAGCAAGACAGCTACTTTTGACCTGACAAGCCATATTGGCAGTGCTCTCGCAACAAAGCAACAGTCATGACTTTCTGCATAGTGGCAAGCAATAATCACGACCTTCTGCATAGGACATGCATGTGACAGGCTCTGGAACTATATATTCGGCCGCGCGTTATTTGACAGAAAATTTGCATTTCAACTGACCCGCAGCCAGCTCGAAAGCGCCGTTGTACATGCTGGAGTATGCATCCGCGTCATCCCGAACCAGCATGCTCGTCATGGTGCATAGCTGCTCGCACACAGCGCCGAGCACGCCCCTGCAGGTGCAAGCTGGGCGAATGAACACATCATGGCACTCTTCAGCAACAATACCATGGTGCCAACCAGCAACATTCAGTCGGCCAGTGACATGTATGCAGCCAACGAGACCTGGAGCGCCTCGAAGGCGGAATGGGGGCTCACTGCATGGCGGACTGTGTGGTCAGCAGGTTCAGCAGTTTCTGCATGAGCAGGAAGCAGAAGCCGCGACTGCCGGGCGCAAATAGCGCCGGGAAGCGCTCGAGTGCCAGATCCACCATGCGCAAAACCGGCTGCACCGCTCTCGCATTACCTGCATGCATTCTCATACAAATGCCACTGACGAAACTTGCAACCCGGCGTGCATGACGATGAAGTGCATTGGCTCAGTGCGGCGGCATCATATTGTGCTGCAGACCATCCGAGACTCGCGCGTGTGTCGCGCACGTTGCTGCGGCTCGACGTGCGCAAACACCAGCGGCAGCACAGCCCGCATGCGGGCGGCCAGCACGGTGCTATCGGAGGGCTGCTGCGTCGAGGCTGCCTCGCCGGTCGTATCCAGGCAAGCGCTGAGCTCTTGGATGATAGTGCTCAGCGGCTTCCTCTGGACATTGGCTTCAGCCGCGCTGGGATCTGTAGCGACTGGCATGATGGCAAGTCCAGATTGCAAGCCTTTGCGCACGATCCTTCACAACAGCTGCAACTGAAACATGTCGGCTTTCCGCAGTGATTGTGGACTGGACGTGCTCACATTCATGCATATGCCGCATCAATGTTGCCGCGAAACCAAGGGCGGTTCGGTCGCAGCAATGCGGCAGAGTTGCGCTCGAGCACAGCATGCGAGTCACGACTTCCGACATGAAAAGGGTCGGCAATTTTCAGCGTGAAGACCTTAAGCACTTTTGAGCTAGCCGCAGCAGCATGCAATGGTTGCACTTGTTGTCTGAAGTCGCAAGCGCGAGTCTCCGATCAACGCTGCGACACCAGCGGCGAGATTCAGCCGCCGACCATGGCTGATGTGGCAGACGCAGCTCCCTCACAGGCTGCAGAACCGCCCAGCAATAGCCAGGACAATGCAGCGGCGCAGCCTGAGGTCTCTGCAGTGGCCGACGACCTGTCGGACGTCACAAACAGGCTGTCGGAGCTCATGACCAAATCCGCCTCAGAGTGAGCACGAACGAGCCCACACTTGCGTCCATGTTGTCAGATCATGCGTCAGAGCAACCTCTATCCTCTAACATCCGGCTACATTTTGACGAGCCGCCATGCATGCCCGCAGGCTGACGCTGGACGACAAGTTCAAGCTTTGTAGGAGCATAGCGGAGGAGTGCATACAAGAGGATGAGCTCAGAAACCTGCTGGACAAGAAGCCAAGCATCGTCGCGTACGACGGCTTCGAGCCATCGGGCCGCATGCACATCGCACAGGTGCGTGTTGGCTCAGGGCGTGGTGTGCTGCCAAACGACGTCGGACATTTCATGGTCGGCAGTGGACGGCGTCGGTTGCCACCATATCACGCAAGTCTTGATCATGCAGGGAGTGCTCAAGGCGCTCAACGTGAACAAGCTGACGCGATGCGGCGTGACGTTCAAGTTCTGGTGCGTCCACAGCTGGTCTGCCCACATGCATCGGAGGCAGCTGCAGCGGCGAGCTGACACGCTCACTCCCCAGTGACACCCTGCGATGTAATGCAAACTGCGCGCAACTGTCTTACATGACCCATCTAGATGAGCCTGTCACGGCTTGTGCAGGGCAGCATGTGATGCAAACCGCGGCGACTGCCCTACAGGACTCATCTGGACTGGATAAGCCTGTCAAGCCTTGTGCAGGGTGGCGGACTACTTTGCGCAGCTGAACAACAAGATGGGCGGCGACCTGAAGAAGATCCAGGTGGTGGGCCGGTACATGGTAGAGATCTGGAGGGCGGTCGGCATGGACATGGAGCGCGTGCAGTTCATCAGCGCCTCCGAGGAGATCAATTCGTGAGCGCGCCGCCTCCTCATGAGCGGGCGTACATGCAGGGTGTTCTCAGAGCCTTCGTTTGGGCTGGGGGTTCACTGTCGGTGCAGGACCGTGTTAGATGTCCCATGGGCGTCAAAATCCCTGAAAATTCCTGGACCCCAGGCGGGCGGCGGAGTACTGGCCGCTGGTGATGGACGTGGCGCGGCGCAACAACCTGAAGCGCATCGTGCGCTGCGGCCAGATCATGGGGCGCTCCGAGAGCGACGACATGTCGGCCGCCCAGATCTTCTACCCGTGCATGCAATGTGCCGACATCTTCTTCCTCAAGGTGCGGCCCTGGCGGCGATGCCCGCACAACAGGCGGCTTGCTCCACGGTCGGCATAACGATGTCATAGTTTCGGGAGGCGCGCAGCAGGCACCAACGCAGTCCTGCAAATTGGCTTGCTGTCCAAACACAGTATCCCGCAGGGGTGACGCGAAGTGTCAACCGCAACGGCAGCACTTTGGTCTCATCTGCTGCGGCAAGCTGTGTGTGCAGGCGGACATCTGCCAGCTGGGCATGGACCAGCGGAAGGTGAACATGCTGGCGCGGGAGTACTGCGACGTGTGCCAGCCCAAGCGCAAGCTCAAGCCCGTCATCCTGTCGCACCCCATGATGCCCGGCCTGCTGCAGGTAGAATTTTTGGGTCTTGGGCTTTGCCGCCTGCTAGGGCGTCTCCAAGCAACAGGGTTCAGGATGTCAACCCGCACGACACACAGTCTGCCGCCCGCGTGGCGCCGGCAAGCTCGCGAGCTGCTTCCTGCTGTGCCAGAGCGCGCTCCTGTGCACAGCTGTTGTGTGTTGCTGAGGCTGGGGCAAGTCCCGGCC
Source organism: Deuterostichococcus epilithicus (assembly GCA_033439295.1). Classification (NCBI taxonomy): domain Eukaryota; kingdom Viridiplantae; phylum Chlorophyta; class Trebouxiophyceae; order Prasiolales; family Stichococcaceae; genus Deuterostichococcus; species Deuterostichococcus epilithicus. The sequence goes on along the minus strand of JAVTLE010000005.1, from coordinate 764,911 downwards.
AATGCCGCGGTTATTTGCCTCTACTGCCCAACAGCGATACGTCGGCGGCATGACAGCAGCATGTCAGCAACACGTGGGCTGAACGCGATGCTGCAGGATCGACAGAAACCGCCAAAGTGCGAACCGGCATCAAAAGAGTCCCCAGGCGCCCACAGCAGCCACCTGCAGCCCCTGCTAGCAACAGCGTGGGCTTCCACCGCTGCCGGGCCAGGAGGAGGGATGTCGAGGAGCGACCCGGCGTTGCGAGAGTCCCTGGGCGCCCACGGCAGCCACCCGTGAGCAGGGCCCGTGGTTTCTGCCGCTGCAGGGGCAGGAGAAGATGTCGAAGAGCGACCCGGCGTCGGCCATCTTCATGGAGGACAGTGAGACAGATGTCAAGACCAAGATCAAGAAAGCCTTCTGCCCGCCCGGCCAGGTGCGGGCCCCGCCCGCGGCACGAGTCCCGTCCAACGGTGCCCACCCGAACAAGCACCCGATCTGGCAGGCAGGCGCCCCGCTGCAGGGTGCAGGGTTCAGGAGCCGCCAGCTTCACGTCCACCGCGCCATGCCGCGGACGGGTCCCGCGCCACCTTTCTTGAGGAAGCGCGGCCTGTGTTCGCTGCCCTCGACGCTCGACGCTGAGCTCGCCCGTGGTTCTGGCAGGTGGAGGGCAACCCGTGCCTCGCGTACGCCAAGCTGGTGGTTTTTCCCTGGTTTGGGCGGCTGGCGGTGTCGCGCAAGCCCGAGGCCGGCGGCGAGAAGTGCGACCGCCCGGCCACCCCCTGCTATGTGCACATCGGCAGCCCTCTGTGCACCCTGCAGTCGCTTGCTCTGCCTGCAGCTGTGTCCCTGACAGGTCTCGCTTGCATCATGTGCCTTTAACATTTAAAAGGCACCCAGACATGGCGACGGGCCCGGCATGCAGCTGGTATGTAATGGGTCAGGCGGTGTGCAGCTGTCGAACGTCAGCCTTCACGGCCACAGCTTTAGCGCTGCTGTGGTGCAGGGCCTACGCCGCCTATGCAGAGCTGGCAGCAGACTACGCGTCGGGCGCATTGCATCCAGGTGAGTGCTGCGGTCCTGCTGTGCTGACGCCCCGCGCACCGCGGCAACTGGCTAGGAAGCGACCCCCTTGTGACGCGGTCGCCAATGCTGGCTGCCCGACAAGTGGCCTTCACTGCAGCGGCCAGCTGGTGGATCTGTGGATCTTCGATGCTGCTTGGCAGACGCCTGCGCGGCGGTTTCCATGTCATCTAAGCCTGCACCTGCGCCCGCAGGCGATCTCAAGCCGGCGCTGACAGTGGCCATCAACGCCATCCTGAAGCCGGTCCGGGAGCACTTCGACACCGACCCCGCCGCCAAGGAGCTGCTGAAGAAGGTCAAGGTGAATGTCGAAATGCTGAACAGCTGAGGGCAGCGGCGCGTAGAATTGCTGAACAGGTAAGGGCAGGCTGCCAATCAACGGTTGCACTGGCTGCAGCATCTTGACACTGGGTACCGACTGTTGCTTGTGTGCTTGCAGAGCTACAAGACGACGAGGTGACAGCAGGGCTGGCAGTCGAAAAGGGAAGGTGTTTCTGTCGTCATCAAGCAGCCTGAGCTAGCACTGCAGTTATCACGTATTGGCTGCATCACTGCCGTGGAAACTGGTGTCTGCAGTGCGTCACTCGCAACAGTTATAGCACGTCTCAGCAAGTGGACGCATTGTAACTCCAGCAGCAAGCATCTCGTGATACCTATGTGTGAAACTAGCATTAACTTTCCTTTTTCTGAATTACATTTATGGCGTCCTCTGAGTAAGGGCGCCGGGCTTCATAAAGCCGTTTGCCATCAAAATCATTCCGACGGTGAGACGGATCGGCCAAGCAGAGTGGCGCGCACACACACAGTAAGTAAATGGGTGCAGCCAGTGAGAAGCAACGCCAAAACAGCAGCGAGTGCACCACCGGTTGGGCATGCGACATTGTGGCCCGCCGCGACAGACGCAAAACATCAAATCCAAGGTGGTGCGAAAACTCCTTGGATTGCGATGAGCGCAACCCTGTGGCAAAAGGTTTGAGCACATCTGCCAAAACTTCGGATCGAAACAGCTTTGCTCGAATCAGGACTTGGCTCTCGTTTCTGCACCCCATATCGCCTGCAATTTGCAGAGGGGTGATTCAATCGTGGAGTCAATGCCAAACCCCCATGACGCAGATCCTAATGTACAATGTTTAACTCATTGCCGGCGAGGGTCCAGCAACGCTGCCAGCCCTGCGGCAGCACCCAGCGCCGCTGCCAGACGAAGCAGATGCCGCCGCTGGCTGTGTGCTGCATATGGTGCCAGCACCCCAGCGTGCGCGAATGTGCGTGGCTCCCGACATGGAGTCTTCTTGATGGCCGGATGCGCAGCGTCAGGGGCGCAGCCGGAGCGAGCCGCGTTTAGCGGGGCTCAGGCGGCAAAAGCAGCGGGCTTGTGCGGCGTGGGGCTGGTCGGCCGCAGCAGCTCCTCCAGAAACCGCTGGCAGGCGGGGCATCCCTCCTCCTTGCCCCTGCGCACGACGAGGAGACGTTTATAATGCGCCACAACTTCCACCACCATGGCTAGTTTCCAGCCGCAGATGGCTGCAGACACTTACAACAATGTGGTGCATTTCACGCCCTGCATGCGAGGCCAACGCAGCAGAGAAATGGCGCAGCAGCAGGGGGAGCGCATTTGGCAGCGGGCAATGCCGCACCAGCAGTCGGAACACAGTGCTCCACCGAGGTCGTCGCCGCCAAAGCCATGATGGCCCGGCCCCGCGCCGCGTGACTCGGGCCGGTCGGGGTCCGCCCACCCGCCGGCCTCTGGCATCAGCATCTCATCAAAGGTGAGCAGATCGTCCAGGTAGCCGTCGAATATGGCGGAGTCGTCGGCGGCCGTGGTGTCCGCCGGCGCGGGGCTKGGCCCSACGCCGCTGCWGSGGCCGGCGCCGCMGTCGCTCGGCCCAGCGCCGGCGCTGCTGCTCCCCAGACCCATGTCCAGGCGCCAGGCGGAGAGGTCGGCCGACGGCGCGGGCGCGAGCGCCGTCGACCCGAGGCGGTGCGCCTTGGCGGCAGASCCCGGGCCGRCGGGSGGCCGGCCGGCCGCGGGGAAGCCTCCGCCGGAGCTGTAGTCGCCAAAGCCGGCAGATGCGAGGCTGCTGGTCGAGCCGAAGCCGGCGTGCGCCAGGTCGCTGGCCGGCGAAGTCCCGAAGCCCGCGGCAGCCAGGCCGGAAGTGGCCATGCCGGGCGCAGACCCAAAGTCCAGGCCCGTGCCGCCGCCAAAACCAGTCGACCGCTGCGCCGCTGTGGCGAGGTCCTGCAGGCTGTGCTGGCGAGCAAAGCCGTGCGGCGCACTGAGCAGCTGCGCGGAGTGTGAGTGGTGCAGCCCCGGCGGCGGCGGCGGCGCGTGCAGCTGGTGCGTGCCGGGGTGCTGGCCGATGCTTGTCTGCAGCGATGGGATGTGCAGCGACGGGCAGCAGGCCTCGCGCTTCACGCCGGCAGGGCAGCCCGGCAGCTGGCAGCCCCTCATCGACAGCGCGTCCGAGTCGGAGGAGGCCGGGTCGACGCGCTTGCCACAGCCGCCGTCGCAGCCGCCGCCGCCGACGCAGCCGGCGGTGCCGATGCGGCCGCCGCCGCTGCCGCCGCCGGGTCCACTCACCGCCAAGCGGAGCTCAGCGTACACCGAGCCCGACAAGGCCGAGCGCGGCGCCTTGCCGCCGAATGGGCGTGCGGCGGCTACAGGGGGCGCTGTAGCATTGGCTGGGGGCACGGCGCTCGCTGGCGGCCTGGCAGCGAGGCGCCCGGCGCCCTGCTCGAACAACCGGAAGGCCTCGCCGGTGGGAAACAGGCTGTGCTGGCCCGGCTCCGACAGCAGGCTGCTGTACGCCAGCCGCCCATCCCGCGGCGCCACGAGGCTGCCGAGCAAATCATGTGCTGCGGTGCCGCGACCGTCGAAGCTGACGCCAACGTCACGGCGCGCTGGTGACAGCGGCGACGACGGCGTTGGCGCCTCGCTGCCGCCCAGGCCCACAGCGTTGCTGCTGCTGTCGTGCGCCGGCTGGCCGCCGTAGCTGGCCCGCGGCGCCTGCCAGCGCCGCTTGCTGGCGCCGTCGGCGCCGCCGTCGGCTGCGGCAATGCCGTCTGGGCCGCCGGCCGAGCCGCTGGCCGGCTGGCAGATGCTTGTGGTAGACAGCTCGGGCGTCGTGGGCTGCGAATGCGGGACCCCGGTGCGGCAGCTGAGCTGAGCATACAGGCTGGAGCAGCCTCCTCCGCCGGACGGCGCCCTCAGCTGGCTGGTATCTGCAGTGCACATGCAACAGCATGGGGTGTTTGGGGGAAGATGTACATGTGCTGATGGGAGATATCGAGACGAGGCGACTGGCCGACACGGTGTGCAGTCGGGCTCACAGTTGCCACTCTGCGGCCATGCAGCCCTGCAGCCGCGCTTCACTTTCTTTCCGCCTGGAAGGCTGACCCGAAGCCAGCGGACGGGTCGATGAAAACAAGCGGGCGCGGGCTCGGGTTCGCCGCCGAGACACGCACCTAGCAGGCTGGCGGTCGACAGCTCCGCGGTTGAGGACGAGGACAGCTCCGGGGCGCGGCTGCCAGGCAGGCGCTGCCGCTTTGGCGCAGGCCCGTCCTTGCCAGCCTTGGGCTGCTGCTGACTGCTGCAGCGTGCGAGGAGCGTCGCACCGTCAGCTTTTGGAAGGCACAACGCTGCACATGCAATGCATTCCTTCTCATGCATGCCACTCGAGGGCAGGTGAGCTTCATCCCCGGCGTATGCACACGTTGATGTTTGATGAGCTCATCCAGGTTGCTGCTCCGTGCGACAGCATTGTACCTGCGGACGTGCCACGGCGGCATGCCAAAGGCGGAGGGCTGCATCTCGGCAGCCCAGGCGCGCGTCGCGTCGTTCAAAAAGCATGCGGACCGCGCCTGCAGCTCCTTGGGCAGGCACATGTCTGCACCCAAGCAGACGCACAGGTCGGCAAAGGCTGCAGCCCGACCAGTCGCGGCACGCCGCCGCTGCCCGGCGCATATTCAGAGGCATCACACGGTGAACACAGTCGCCCAGCCTATGACGAGCGCGCGGGGCAGCAAGCATGATCGGCTCCCTCGAGGCAGAGCATGACACGAGGCATGCGGTCTCAAGGACAAGTCGGCTGGGAGGCCCTCACCCGGCTCGGCGCCGCCGATGAGGAAGGCGAAGTCGGGCCAGCGCTTGAGCTCCGTGGTCTGCAGCTCCGCCATTGTGGCGGGCGCCAGCTCGCCGTGAGCCCGCTCTGCCATCTTGCGCTTGTTGCTGTCCTGCGCATCACCGTGGAAAGGAACAACTTAGGTCCCTTGCCCACGACCGATCAGAAGACCCCCTTGCAGCGCCCGGTCCCTCGACTGCATCCAGGCTGTGCCAGGATGCTTGACAAGCCAGGAGGTGACGAGGTGTGGGAGATGTTCGAAGGCCAAGTGCTATCTATCCTGCCACCCACACAGGACAGCACCCGCACGTCAACTAAAACAGATCCGCCTTCCAACAGTGCAACAGTGCCAGCCTGGAAAGACCCAAAGCCAGCGTGTGAAGTGAGGTGGGGTACCTTGCCAGCCAGGCGCTTGAGGCAGCCGACATAGCGCTTGGTGGTCGCGACATTGACCTCCTGCCATTTGTCGGCGGCGCTCATCTCCTGCCAACAGGAAGCGGCATCCAAGCTCAACCTTGAGCTTGTCGAGCTCAAACGTTTCAATGCCAAGCTGGGCCTGGCGATCAGGACATCTGCTTCTCAGGACCCGCACTCAAGACGAGCGCTCTGCAAGCTCAACGCAATGTGCCAGCGCAAATGAGAGCAGAGGTGCTGCAGTGTGTGGAAGGCACCTCGCAGGCGTCCAGCAGCGTGCGGGCCTGTGCAACAAAGGTCTCCGACTTGTCGTCATGCGCGGCGACGCCCTTCAGCCGCGCGTCCGACCATGTCATGCGGTCGAACGCGCTCACGAAATCGTCCTCCTGCGCAGCGGGAGCCGTGCACGTGCCCGGTCAGCGACGCCCCACTGATGTGGATCACCTCTGGCTGGAGAAGGTTCGCCTGCAGTGCGGCCGCATGTGGATGCACGATGTGTATGGACGGCAGCAGCACCTCGGGGCCAGGCGCCGGGCAGGTGCTCTTGCGGCTCAGGCCGCATGGCCTGCCCTCGGCGTCCAGGCCGCGCGCCAGAGCGTGACCCTCACTGCGGCTCGGCAGCAGCGCCGCGCCTGTAGGTCACCACCAATCGGCACCAAGCATCAGCTCGCCGTTTGGGAAGGCTGTCACCAGTGGATGTCATGGCTCCTGTGCAGCAATCTTGCATTGTGTTGCAGACCTGCATTGGGAGTTTGCATGTCCCGGGCGTCAGGATCGCGAGTGCTTGTGGGGCGGTCGCAGAGTCGCAGGAAGCAACCACCCACCGTGCTCGCGCAGCGCGGCCGACTTCCTGCCGTGCGGCACGCCGCGGGTGTCCAGCACCGCGAGGCGCCGCCGGCAGAACCACGCCGCGCTCTGCCCGCCGCACTTGCCGGGCTTGCCCACCGCGCACGGCAGGCAGCGCGCAAAGCGCCGCGCCGTTGTCTTGCCGCAGTTGAAGCCCATCATATCCTGCTCCACGGCCCAGTACAGCTCCCTGCGAGTGCGCGCAATTTGCGGTGCTCAGCACGACTCCCAGCAGCATGGGACCTGGCGAAGAAAGTTTCCAGTCGCGCTTGCTGGGCATGCATGACGCATGACGGCTGCCGAGAAGCATTTGCACAGAGTTGGAGGACCCTCAAGAGAGTGCGACTTTCGCTGCTGTGTGCAGGCATCGACAGTCTGCACAGGCCGGAGAGCGGAGCGCCGAGGGAGGAAGGGGGGGGCGGGGGTGGCTACCTGTGCGAGAAGCCACATCGAGCGCGGGCCTTCAGTGCCGCGACCGAGGTGTCTGCGAGCAGCGCTATGGCAGATGCCAGGGACTCCCAGGCCATGTGGCGCGGCTGCAGACCCTTCGCCTCCACCTTGGCGAGCACCAGCTGGATTGTGACGAGCGCGTCAGCATGGTTCACGCTGCCCGCCTGCACCACGAGCATCAGCGTATAAGACCCCGGCTGCATGCCACACCAGGCCGCGTGTGCCGAGCCGCCCAGGCCGCAGCAAGAAGGTGGCCAGCAGCAGGGGTCTGGGCTGCGAGAGGCCCTGCAGCCAACGGCGCAAGTCCGCTTGCCAGCTGCTCGGCTCTGCAGCCGAGGGAGTGGCAGCGCCAACCTGCACAGCCAGTTCACCTTGGGGCCGAGGAGGTGCGCTGCGAGGGTGTCCTGCACGTCCTTGGGCAGTGATGGCAGGACAGCGTCCCTTAGAACTGCCTTTGCGCCCAGCGAGTCGCCTCCGCTGCTCAGAGCAGGCGCCTGCTCGCTGTCTGCCTGACCCTCGGACATAAGCCGAGCAGCCTCTCCGGATCCTGGTCCGACTGGCCTGGCGTGCGGGCAGCTGCTGCTGCGACTCCTGCGACTGACAACAACAGGGTCAGCAGGGCTGGATGCTGGGGCTCGTGTACCTACACTCTTCGCGATGCTTGGGCTTTTGGTCACTTTAACGTGAGACCTGCACCACCAACAAAGCCGACTAAGCACCTCGCTTCGCTCTACAGAAGATGACACAGTGAGTCTGCGGTTGAGGTGTGCCGACTGGGCCCCCATTTTGCTTGTGCGGAGGTCAATTCGGCTGCGTCAGCAAACCCTTGCACCGCTCGGCAAAGCCTCTCCGCCGCCCTCAAGGTACCCGCTTTGAGCCGTGAACGATCAAAGTAGTCAGCATGAATCGGGCCGGAGCGCTTGAGCAGGCCACAGGGCAGTCCGACAGGCGCACCCGAAGCTGGCTGCAACTGCCGTGTCGCAGCAGCATGCAGCAGCTCTGACCGGAATGAGACGCATTCTTAGCAGCAGTCAATCGGACTTTCACAAAACATCCGATCAAGGATGTTGTCGACGAAGCACATCAGAGTCTACTGACCTTGTAGTGTCTGCTTCGAATGGCCGCGCGATGTCTGCGTGTGATGACGATTGCAGTTCGTATCGTTGATCGACTTCAAGTGCTGCTGTTGCTGTAGTATTGAGTGTTCAAGTGCTGTTTTCAAGTCGGGGGTCCAGTCGTTCCGGCGCAAAGTGGGATATATCCGGGGGTGGCAAGATGCCTTTTCAGCCAAAGCAAGTCTTCAATTCGGGTCTCCAACACCTGAACAGCAACCTCCTGCTCAGAAAGAGCTCGAATTAATAGTGAATTTGCTGTGCTACGTGCCCCTCAATGACCAATGTGGAGTCTCTCACGCTCAATCTCACGCTGCATGCTGCCTCACTACTGCCCTGACGCCATCCCCTTGGCCGCCGCCTCGGTGACAACAGCCTTCTTCTGCACGCCGATGCTGTTCCGTTCACAGTAGCTGCAGGCACACACATGCTCCGTTGATCATGCCTGGTCAGCACCTCCGCTCAGCAACAGCATTACCACTTGCACTTGAGCAGCTCCTGGGGGGACACGGCAACAGGCTGCGGCTGCGTGAGGCCGCCACACACCCCGGTGGTCTGGCATGCAAGAAGCTCAACTCCTGACGACGGGCGAAGGATGGCTCACCCGGTGATCTGGTCACTGACAGCCCAGACGATAGCCTGGCCTGGTGGGATGCGCATCAGCCGAGGCGTCAGGCCCTTCCACATGGCACGCAGGCCCTCCTCCCGTGGGATGGTGGTCAGCGCATGCAGGAAGCTGCTGTAGCGCTTGCTGCCGTCCGCCTGCTTCTGCTGCGCCATGAGCCGCGTCTGCGCGCACAGCACAGGGCGGTGCATGAGCGCAGGTCGCAGGCTGCGCAACTCTGGATTGCAGAAAGAAGCCGCAGCGTCCCTGACAGCGCATGGAAGACGTCCTGCCATGCCACACACACACAGCGAGCTGCTGCAACACACCGCTCACCTTGACAACGTCAAAGGGCCCCGTGGCGATGGGGCCCAGGAACGCCGCGGAGAAGCCACTGCCCATGGACTGCCAGGGTGACAGCTGCATGCCGTCCCCCTCCGTCTTCCCCCACAGCAGGCCGTCCATGTGGTTCTTGGCCCAGAACAGGCACATCTGGTTGGTGCCATTGCGCAGCACCGTCGGCGCGGCGCCCGCCCACAGGCCCAGTGCCCCATCCTCCCGCACCGTCGTCACCGCGCAGTGCACCGGCCCCTGGCATGCACATGGAGGCACCAATCATTGTCCATCAGCCAGCACGTGCCGGCTGATCGGGTGCAGCAGCGGCTGTGGCGCCCGGACCAGCACCTTTGTGGCACCTTGACCCGCCTTGCCCTGTGTCATCATCTTGTGGCGGGCTGGCCGCAGCGCACCCGGTACTTGAGCAGCTCCTTGGTCAGGCCACGCTGCTGCTGCAGCCGAATCTTGACCACCTCGAAGGGCGTCACGATGACGAGCGCCTCAGTGACGCCAGCCATGAAGCCCGCCGCCATGCGCCTGTTGTCCTTCAGCAGCCCGTCCTGCGGCGGGCAGTCAGGGCAGTGGCACCCTGTTGGCTACTCTGAAGGCCCGCATGCTGCACCTGCACCAGCACCTCTGCTGTCGAATGTCAACCTGGACCCTGCCTGGGATGCATCTCAGGAGGTGCCCCGTCTGCCACCAGCTGCATCGTGCATGCCGCCCTAATCCAACCCGTTTGGATCGTGCTCCAGCTGCGCTCACCGAGTCGCGGAGCAAGCTCTGGTAAAAGGCGTTGGTGCCCATGCGCAGCGCGTACTTGAGCGTCAGGTGCACCGCAAAAGGCGTCAGACCCTTCCACAGCGACCGCACGCCCTCCTCCTTTATGATGGTGGACCCGCAGTTCCAAATACCTGCGTTCTCAGATCGAGCCCTTCGCAGCTGTGCCTCGTGTTTACCAACCAAGCGCTGCCGTCTAGGTTATGCAACTTCACAGCGGTCCAGCAGCTGCAGCATAGACGTGTTGCTGCCAAGCAGAGAGCTGACGCCAAGGCACTCCTGCATGCTCGCCTGTGTACTTCTTGGCCGAGTCCAGCTGCAGGCGCGTCTTGATTGTGTCAATCGGCTGCAAAAAGCAGGCCTCCATGGTGCCTCCAAGGGAGCCTGCGCGCTAGGCAGTGAGTTGCTCAGAGGCGGTACAGCTTTGTGTGAACAATAGTTTACGTTGTTATTCAGGCTGAGGGAAGTTGCTGCAATAGACTGTGAAACACGGCAAGTGCACAGAAGGGTAGCACACACCCGCCGCGGACTTGACGAACGGCGACAACGTGACGATCGTCTTGAGGTCATCGCCGCTGGGAGGACCGGCAGGTCGGCCTGTGGCGGCCATCAGGCCGCTTTTCCAGGCGGCCAGGCAGCGTCTGGGGCAGGATTGTTGAGATCAAAATGTAGTCGAGTGTGAGGTGCACAGCTGTTGACGAGCGTGCAGTCGTTAACCCAATCTAGGGTTGGCCGTGTGTCCAATGCTTGTGCTTGGACACTCAGAGCCGCCGCTGCAATGAATGCAAGTCGCGCTTCGAGGCTCCGCGCTCTCAGGTCAGAGCTTTTAGCTTTGTGCTCAGCTGTCAGTAGGACGCAACAATAACTGCAGCGACGGCTAATGAGATGATATCATTTGCAGCGGTCGATCATCCCTCCTCGCCGGATTTGTTCCAAGACCGGGGGAACTGAGCTGCACCTGCATCTCCAGATTTACTCCACAGGGTTCACGACTTCACGTGCGCTTTTTACCCCTGACGAACTTCACATGATTCAATGTGAGGACGGCAGTCGAACGTCTTGCACGTTGCGTGTCGGGACAAAGTTGGCACACAGAGAGAGGACGTTGCAGACTGCCTGTTGCGCCCTGCGCTTGGCTGCATTTACGTCAGCTGGACGGGCGGCAGCACGCAAGCCTAATTCTGATATGCTCAGCTCGTCCTCACATTGGTCAGAACTCGCGACTGCCATATAGCTGTGGATCGCGGGCATTGCGCAGTAATCTCGGAACAGCAGCAGTGCCTGTCACCCGTGTTGTGCCCTCCGTTGACACACGTCGGACACAAGACTTTGGGTGCGCAAAACATGTGCATGTGCAAGTGACCAGTTGTTTGTGATGAGATGCACGCCCTGCATGGTGCTTGGCATCCATCTCGCCGATGCGATGCGCTTGCCATTGTACTTTTCAAGCTCTAAGCTCGTTGCATCCGAAGCAGCTGCACGGCCCATGTCGCACGCGCCAGCGATGCTGCTTTCCGTCCTGGTCCAGACGGCAGTTGCGTATCTGGTTCCCGTTCGCAGGCAAGTCGTGAGTGATCCGGCTGCAGCGCACGGCGCCTTGCCGGTGCCGACATGCACTTCAAGGTGAGTGCAGTGCTGCCGATTGACGCGCACACCTTCCTGGTGGAGCGCGATTCGGCGGCATTTCGGGCACTGGTGGCGAAGACGCAGAACCTGGGCGCCCTGGAGATTGAGGGCGGCTGGCGCGACGGCGATGTGCAGGTGCGGCACGGCACCACGGCGCAGCCGCTGCGCAGTGTTAATGCACAAGATACAGCATGGCTTTAAATCCAAGGCATGGCGTAGCTTGTGCTGCGTGGCCCAGCGCACACGCACGCACCGAAGTACAGTGCGCAAACCTCGCAGCCTGCCGTGTGCGCAGCCCGGCAGACGCGACCAGCGTTGGCTGCCCCCCCCCGCAGGTCTTCAAGCTGGTCACCAAGCCGGACATGGACCGCTTCGTGCCCAAGCGGCTGCAGCACTACCTGCCCGGCGGCGGCTTGGAGTACACAGACATCATTCGCTACGACCCCCAGCTGCTGCAGAAGCCGCCCTTCAAGTTGGTCGTGCACAGCATCCCGCCCGTCTTCCAGAAGAAGGTCCGTGCGTGCCCTTCCGAGTGCTGGCCCGTGCATGCGCTCAGCAGCAGCGCCCTGCCAGCTTTGTGGGCACCGGCTCAGAAGTGGAGAGGGCAGTCGTGTGCTGCATGGCCATACACCATCTCATCTCACAATCCAGCATCGTGTGGCCCACAACTTGCCCTGGGTGCAGACGACAATCGACTGCGAGCTGACCATCGAGGACCTCGGTGACGGCTCCTGCCGCCAGACGCTGGAGGGAGACGTGAAAATAAGCGTCCTGGGCCTTGGCCTCATTGCGGAGAAGATCATCTGCTCCTCGCTGCGTGACGTCTACTCCGGCATCCCCGAGATCGTGGAGAGGTGCGCTTGACCTATGTTTTGGAGTACAACAACTTTGCGCTGGGCTTGCGCAGGTCAGCCATCGCCGCTGCCGCCGCATCAGTAGGTTCCCAGATGATTTGCGCTGCGGTGGTGCTGTGCTTCAGGCAATAATAGCGAGCGAGTTTGGTTTGAGACTCGCCAGTTTGCTCCATCTCGGTCCGTCTACCGCCGCAGGTGGAAAGTGTTCCGTGACGAAGTGCTGCAGCGGCCAGACGGCCGGGAGGTGCTGTTCAAGGGACGCCCACCGCTGCAGGAGGGTTGGGTCTCCGAGCAGGTGTTGGCCATTCCCTCCGGCCCCGCGCCTGCTTGTTGCTCCGGGCAAACAGTCGTCTGGTCCTGCAAGCACCGCCGACATCTGCTCGCGGTGTTGCCACAGGTGCGGAAGGGGAGGGGGAGATAGCACTGCGCAAGTGTCGAGCGTCGCACAAATGCAATTGAATAACCTGAGACTGCATGCCGGTCACGAGTCGACCGTCTCGAATATTCACCCTCTCTGCGCGAAATGGGACACAGGTGGCCGCAGTGCTGAGGTCGCCGTACAACACAGCAGCAGGCAGCGCGCAACCGCCTGAGGGAGATAACAGCGCGGTGGCGGCAACCACGAAGCCGGGCCTCGATCAACCCGCGCCCGGCCTGGCGGCAGGCGGCACCAATGGCCCGACGCCGAGCGGCCACGCTAAGGGTCTGGAAGAGAGCGCCGCGGAGCAGCAGCAGAAGGGGGTACTGGCACGGAGCGGGGATGGCGCGGCGCCTGCGCCGGCAGGGCAGCCGGGGCGGCAGCCGGAGTGGCAGCGGGGAGAGCAGCAGCAGCGGGTGTCGCCATCTGCGGGCGTGACAAACCGCTTCAGCGTCGACAGCAGCCAGCCCAGCCACACGGTGCGGCGCGACAGGCTGTGTGAGGGGTGGTCCGCTGTCGAGTGCGGCACAGCATGCGGCACCGACCATTGCCTTCTTCAGCTGGCCGGCTGATCAATGGTCTGCGATCCGCWGCYMYATSCCCCCGCCTCCGCAGGCGCGCGTGCTGTCCCGTGCTCGGTTGCATTGCAAGTTCACAGCGCATTTCCCTGGTCGCAGGGCTCGCTGGAGGTAGACCGGCTGCGATCAGTGGCCAACTTCGAGGGGGAGACATTCTATGAGCCGGACGACATCCCGGACGACATCGACCCTGCGACAGCCAGCAGCCTGCGCAGCGACCATGCGGTGCGCTGCTCTCGTGGTGCAGGGTGTGCCTGCGTCAGGGGGGACTTGATGTACCGTGGAGCCTCAGGCGGGAGGGTCGCCGCCGCGCATGCCTCCGGGACGTAAGGGCGGCAGTGGTTGTTCCTGTGACATCAGAAACAATGGTATCAGCTGCTTCGATATGGCAAGGTCAAAGGATACCAGGTACAACACGGAAGCGGGCGTGACTGTGCGTGCGTTGCTGCCGCAGGAGGCCATGGACTGGTACCGGCAGCACTCCGTCACAGGGCAGCCGGTGCCGGTGATCTCTGCCGGCGAGGAAGAGGCTTCGGATTCAGGTGCGCAAGCACGAATGGGAGAAATGGCTACGCGGCATGCGGCGTGAATGCACCGGTCGATTGCAGACAACTTTCCGTGACCCACTCCGAAACAGTGGCTGTTGTGGGGCACCAGAGGCAGGCGACAAGCGGAAGTGGTGGCGGCGGCACAGCCGGGGCCGGTCGCTGGGCGGCGCTGGCGATGGCGAACTGGCGGCGCAGGGGCCGGCGAGCAATGCTCGAAACTACTCCAACTGGGCTGCCTTCTGGGACAAGCAGTGTGTTTCTTGCACCGCCCTTGCGCAGAGTGGCGCTGAATGTGGGGTGTGACATGCGTTGTGCACTGGGGCGCTGCATTGCGGGTGTTGGCTGGCTGCCTGCCAGCCTGCTGGCACCCTTGCTCTGTAAACAGCCACACACCCCAGCACGTGTGGATGAACCTGTCGCTGACTGGATCACGTGCGCTTGCTCAGGCAATATTGGTGTTGCCTCGCCTGCTCCATACACGCTGCTGAGCAGTGATGCTGCATGCGCGTAGGTCGGTCGCAAAGCAGGAACCCGCGCAGAAGGCCGGCACGCGGCTCGGCTACCTTTTTGGCGTCGCCGTCAAGCTGGGCCTCGTGAAGCCGGCGCAGTCGCACGGCGGCAGCCGGGCGGACGGTGGGGGCGGCGCCGCGGGCGGCGTCCCGGTGGAGGACGGCAGCAGCCCCGGCTCGCGCTCGCGCAAGACCGTCGGCTTTGCGCACCCTGTAGTGGATGGCGTCCGCGAGGTGAGCTGCAGCGCCATGGGCTATGCATCCGACACCGATGCGGCGGCTGACTGAGGCTTGGTTCCGCCTGCCCACCTCTGATGGATGCGGTCCCTGCGGTGCAACGAGCACCTTGCGCACGGTGCGGCTTGCCACGGGAGTCCTTCAATGTGCCTGCCCTGTTGTTCATACTCTGCAAATTACTCTGCAGAACACCCGCCATAACGCTGCATCATGCAGGTTCATATGCCGTCAACGACTGCTGTGTCCTACCCCCAACCCTGGGAACAATGCCATTCCACTTGCAGGCGACGCCGGGTGTGTCAGACGACGAGGACAGTGCATACGACGACACGCGCCAGAAGTTCTGCTTCTGCTTTCCAATGCCGCAAACTCGCAACTGAGGGCGCCAACCGGAGGCAGCGAGGCGCCAGGATCCCCTGCTGCCGTGTTGCTCAGCAGGATAGATCCTGCGCCTGTGGTTGCACGGTGCCGCTATACGGCGAAAGAGGCCTCTGGTGGCGTGAAGCCTCTGGCAGCAGGAACCACGAGCATTGGTTGCTGCAGTAAAAGCACCTCCGCATTCTGGGCCTTGGCATGCGACACGGCGTTCACAACACATGTTGTGGAATAGTGGCCAACGAATATCTTGCTTTATTCTCGTGCTCTCACTGGCTCTTGCTGTATGGCCCAATCAGCGTTGCTCTCAGACCTGCATCTGTGCATCGTGGTCGCCTAGCTTGGCATGGACTTGATCAGCGCTTGCCCACTGCCTGCTCTGCATTCGTTCACTCGCTGTGTGCGTGGGGCAGTTCTGCTGTCGGTGGCTGTTCACCCTTTAGGTGGCTGTTCAAGTCCCCTGCGGTCTGTAACATTGAGGGAGGAAGGCACGACCCTGCCAGCTTTACCTGGGTGCTTGAATCGCTCGTGTGCACAGCCTGTGCACGAGTTGACATGCACCCGAGGTCAGACCTCACCCATAAACGCCCCAAACCACTTGCAGAACTGCACACTTACTGTCAATCCCAGCGCCGGAACAGTGTTTCAGCGAGGCCTGCTGAAAGGAGAAAGTAATATTTGCTGCCGCGCTGCTTTGACGGTTGCGGCGGGCCCGCAGGGAATGCACAGCGCGCCAGTGGGCTTCCCTCAGGAAGGCATGACGCAGTCCCCAGGCTAGTCCTTTGTGTGGTGAGCCGCGTACAGCGGCAGGTCCGGCGGCCCCTCGTCCAAGGAGTGCTGATACCGCCTGCGGTAACGATGCACCGTTCTTGGTGATGGCGACTCAACAGTGCGGCAAGCTGACTCCAAAGCGCCTCATGTGAACTTCAGTTGGCGATTGCGAGTCTTCTGCAGCGCACATGTCTGCCCTGGAAAGCTGAGACAGGGTGATCATTGACGGTCTCTCAAGGACGCCAGAGGGGTCAGACATACCCGTAAAAAAGCAACAGCGTGAGCGCGACGCTGGCTAGGAACAGGGAGTTGAACCATCGGTGGAAGAACTCGAACTTGAGCTCCCCGCCCAGCACCTCCGTAATAACCGACCTGCAGCGCACAATGCCCGAGTAAAGCACATTCTACAAGTGGAAAATCGAGGCGAATCGCAGTCGACACAGATCGGCTTTGATCGGTTGGCAGCCAGTGCAAACATTGTGCGGCGGAAGCCGCCTGCGGCTGACTGGCATGGCTAGTCGCAGCACAGGGTGGAGCAGATACGAATGCTTTTCAGAGGGAGTCGCACCTGTAGCGTAGCGGAAGCTGCTTGCGGATGAGCAGCAGGCTGGAGATGGCGTACAGGCCCATGAGCTCCGTCAAAAGCAGCACCAGCGTGGTCACGTTGCCGCTGCCGGCAATGGCGGAGAATGCCCGCCGCATGTCCCGCAGAAAGCCCCGCATGCTGCTGGCGCTGATGAAGCCGATGAACGCCAGCGTCAGGTACTGCAGCACAGACGGCATGGGTCAGAATGCGGATGAAAATTCGGCTGGCGGGACATGGCTTGGCAGGCAGCGCAGAGCACGCTGGCGGATGCCAGCGCAGCATCGCTGGGCCTGTGCAGGAATGCAGGTTGCTTGCAGAGACTTATGACGAATGACTGAATGAATCTGCAATACAACAATGTGGCCTTCGATTGCATGCCGACTCCGTCATGCAACAACGGGTTTTGAACTTCGAATGCAGCAACCCTGCAGCTGTCGCACATCATTCGAGCCCAAGTCCCCCTCTCCCCAAGCTGCTTCTGTAAGTGTCACGAGGCATCGATCTTCAGGCTTTCAACATGCCGGAGCAGATCAAGCCGCTGCAACAGCACCGGTCGCAGATTTGAGTCCGGCATTTTTCAGTGCGATCCCAGGATGGCAGCAAAAAACTTTGGGGTGAGGGGCGTGCACCCGGATCTGCCGTTCACAGTCGATGTGTTCGAGCCGGGCAATTGCGATAAGCCGCAATTCCTGACACACGCCCACAAGGACCATGCAGTAGGCATCGAGGAATTTGGCACCAACATCTGGTGCACCGAGTTGACCCGGGAGCTTATCTGCATCCGCTATCCAGCTCTGCAGCGGTCGAGGACGAGCTTTCATATACTTGACATGCTTGAACCCAGCGAGGAGAGCTTTGGGGATGCGTGCGACGAAGCGCAAGAGGTGCGGTGCCGAGGTTTGCGCAGGGCTCCGCTTCAGCGCACAGCACAGGACTGAGCCGGCAGAGCAAAGGCAGCACCTCATCAGCAGGTGAAGTGAGCTTTGCAAAATGACGTGCGCACAGGTCATAGCGGCAGACGGTGTCAGATTCACCGTCAGGGCCATTCCCGCGCAGCATTGCCAAGGCGCAGCCATGCTGCTGTTCGAGGTGAGAAAGCCACAGCCTCCCATGAGCCGAACTCAGTAAGAGAGCAGAGTTCACACCTTGTCCTGCTCCTGTCTCGCGTGACAGGGCCCTTGCTATATTGTGAGGTATACGCCACTGATACAACGGCGATGACTGGCAGGGCGACTTTGGCACGGTGCTGCACACCGGAGACGCACGCCTTGACGAGCGGTATCTGGCGCTGGTGCCACCGCTGCCCCAGCTGGACATGCTGTACCTGGACTGCACCTTTGGAGAGGCGCCGCTGGTGAGCCCCCAGCCCGGAAAGAGCGTGTCGAGTCACACGCCACAGCCGACGGCATCCTTGCCTGCTGATCCTTGTCCGCGCTATCCGCGCTGCGGGCGGTCGCTGACGAACTCGTGGACAGGCGGTTCCCTGGCTGGAGGGCAGGCAGCGCCAAGTACCAGCTCGACTTTTGGGCCCCCGGCTGCCCTCTGTTGGCCATACGACAGGACTGGCGAGTCAGCTGTTCGGCACTGCCACTGCAGGACTTTCCAGCGCGCCTCAAGGCGCTGGAGCAGGTGGGGACCCTGATCCGGCGGACGCCGCCCCGCTCCCGCGTCTACATCTCGGCAGACATGCTGGGCTGCGAGCGCGTGCTGCAGCGCGTGAGCGAGGCGTTAAACGGGGCGCGCTTCTTCCTGTCGGCAGACCCGCGCACCTCCTTCGCCTGGTCGGGACCAGGCATGCAGG
Source organism: Deuterostichococcus epilithicus (assembly GCA_033439295.1). Taxonomy (NCBI): domain Eukaryota; kingdom Viridiplantae; phylum Chlorophyta; class Trebouxiophyceae; order Prasiolales; family Stichococcaceae; genus Deuterostichococcus; species Deuterostichococcus epilithicus. The sequence continues at coordinate 746,889 of JAVTLE010000005.1, read as the reverse complement.
TGCGGGCCAGCAAGCTGGCATTGGGCAAGCAGGCCCTGGACTCCCGGCTGTCTGCCATGAAGTCGCGTTTTTGCTGTCACGACATCAGCAAGACGGCTTCAGCGCATCGCAGGAACCTAGGGGTCTTGATGCAAGGTGTTGTTTGCATCTTCCAGGCAGAACGGGTCAAGGAGCTGGATCTGCTGCTGCCGGGACTTCGGACTGAGGATGCAACTTCCACCAGGCAAGCCATCGCAGCTTGTCCTTGCAGCAGACTCCTCCAGCTGTCGATGTGCTTGCGATCTGCTTGTTTTATCAAGTGACGGATGTCAGATCTGTATATTGAACCAAGTCTTACTGCAGGTTCCACATCTGCGGGAGCAAGGTGCTGCAAGACGCCGTGGCAAGGCATTCGGCCGCTGCCAGGCAGCGCGGCGAGCCGCCGCCGCTGTTTGTGCAGCCCAGCACGCAAATGTGGGTAATGACGGCGGTGGAGCAGCTCGACAAGTCTGGCGAGGCCAGCCACACCGCCTGCCTCCGCACGCCAACAAAGCCCTTCGAGGTGCCCTTCCAGACCTGGAAAGGATGTATTTCTTTTTGTTTCTTACGGTGGGGCTGTCAGCAAGCTCATATAATATGTGCAAGTACAGTTTGGAGTTGTTGGCTGGTGTGTCACCATGGGGACCAAGACCTGATATGTTTCGAGTTACTGTTTTGCGCAGGAAAATGGCGTGTGGTACGTGCTGTTTTCTATGCACAGCTCACAAGGCGAGTTGGCGGCTGCGGTGGAGGCCCTGCGGCCAAAGACGGTGCAGCCCATCTGTGGCGGCATGGGGCGCGTCTTGCGGAACGCTGTCGGCCAGTGGGCCGACCAGTGCCAACTGCCAGCGGTCGAGGCGCGCTTCACGGCGGCGCGTGTGGCTGCCGGCGCGGCGGCGGCGGCAGCGGAACCAGTCGCGGAGGCAGCGGCGGCGGGACCGCATACAGCGCAGCAGGCAGGCGGCGCAGGTGCTACAACCCCGGCGCCATCGGCAGGCGGCGCCCCAGCCGCATCAGCTCTCGGTGCACATGCGGCGGAAATTTCGGCAGCAGCAGCAGCAGTGCTCGGAGCAGCAGTGGCTGACGCCAGCACAGGCACGGGCGGGGCGCCAAAAGACGGAAGCATGGCCGCTGCAGAGACTTGCGCACGAGCAGCACAGCAGCCTGACTCGGCAGGCGAGCGGTGGCATAAGCGGCGCAACATGGCGGAACAAGCGGCCTTTTCTGCCAGCGCAGCTCGCTCCGCCACCAACATGCCACATAAGCGGCTTGATCGGCCGCCTGCCGAAGCGCAGCCGGCGGCAAATCCGGGCAGGCAGCAGCCGTGGCCGCTGCACCAGCCCCTGACGGCAGCGTTGCCAGACTTGTCGACATCAGCCCCGGTGTCAAGCGGCATGGCGGCAGGAATGGCACACCAATCCGGTGCTGAGGCCAGCACGGGAGCCACAGCTGCCGGCGGCGGCGGCTTGGGCAGCGCCACCGCGGCCGCAGAGCCGCGGTGGTCTGACCCCGAGCGGCAGCATGCTGTCAGGCAGCCTGCACAGGCAGCCGGTTCCGCGCATATGGCTGGCACAGCAGCGTTGGCGTGCGGCGGCCTGCAACGGGTCTGCCAGGCTGACATGGCCGCCGCAGTGCTCAGCGTCACGACCAATGGCAAAGAGAACACGCGGCCCTGCTGCACACAGCAGCGCGTACCAGTGGCTGGCGCCGCGAGAGGGCCGCCGCAGCCTGGTCGGCCGGCGCTCGGCACGGCGGCGGTAGCCGGCTGCGGGACGGCGCCGCCTGTGGAGGCGCCAAAGTGGTGCGCGGCGCTGCAGCCCAGCTGGGGCGGCTGCGACCTCATCACGATGTCGGACGCATACATCAACGTCGGCTGCCTGAGCGACTGAGGCGGCGCTGCCCTTGTCGGCGGGGCCGGCCAGCGGGAGCACTGGCTAGGACATGAGTGGCGCAATAAAATGGTTGTCGAGGTAGACATGCTAATAGGGAAGACCCCGATGCAATATGTCGACCATGCCAATGCATCGCACCAGCGTCTGGGCGGCCTCTTTCTACTTTGATCGGCATTTGTTTGTGGTTTTCGTCTCGCTAGGTGCAGAGTGCATAGAGAACCGGATCCGCTGAACCTCTCGCTCGCTACTGGCCAGCCCGCCCAGCCCCAAAACCTCCCACCCCTCTCCCTCCAGGCCCACCCCAGAGGCTCAAAAGCTTACTCATATTCATTCGAAAGAGCGAACCTCTAGGTATGCTGTGTCAAGATGAAGATGGAACGCGGAGGTGCACCTGGGACAGCAGGGGGACGTTGAGCGCGATGGCGCCGCCAGAGAAGTAGCGCAGCGCCATCCCCAGCGCCTTGCTCACCGGGTCCGACGTGAAGTCCTCCCCGAAGATGAGCGCCCGCACGCATGCGTACATCCTGCAAGCAGATTGAGGCAACCGGCCTTGTGACCCAGACTGTCGACCTGGCATGGTGCAGGCGATTTGCACTTGGACAGGGCATGGCGTGGGGAGGGCATCGAGAATCGCGCCGCCGCTGCACGTCCCCAAAGCCTTGCACATGCAGAGCCCTTGAGAGCCGGCCCACATGCCGCGGCAGGCGCAGGCGCGCACTTGTAGAGGCAGTAGGCGGACAGCAGGTAGCCCATGAGGTTCTTGGCATGGCCTGTCAGAGTGCGGGACTCTAGTGCCCGCTCCCGCTCCTTGCGCAGCTCCAGCACCTCCAGGAACAGCGCCCGCCCCAGCGCTTCTAATGACGTCACCTGTGTGGGAGAGGGAGGTCTTGTGTAGTTTCGCAAAAGGACAACTTGATTTTTGCGCGCAACCATATCAGCACCTCTACGAACAGCGTCCGCCCTGAGCGCCTCCAACGACGTCACCTGCTCATCCACTCAGCCATACATTTCTGTCATCAGAAGCAGGTCCGACGAGCGGAAAACGACACGCACAGCGTGCGCGCGCAAGCGCCTCCACCGGCGGTGCCTGTGCATCGGACTGAGTCAGTGCCTGGCCACGCTGCTTTGACGCAGCCCAGGGTCAAGGCGATTCAACTCTTGAAAGACACGCTTCTGAATGATCCTTGTTCTGCCACAACATGATTCTGCGTCGGGACAGGGAGAGCCAGCAGCTCTTCAACCACTACCCTCTGACGGACAGTGGATGCGATCGAGACCTTGGCCGACTCTTCCCATCTGCGCATGTGCCTGTGGCATTTGCACAGAGCGCAGGCAGCAGGCGCGCAGCCCCTGCTCCCTGCCGGCATCTCAGCTTCTGCACGTGATGGCAGGGTTTTGACTGCTGCCCTTCCGCGCACATGGGACATCCAGGCGGCCTGCACCGAGGCGTGGAAACCGCACCTCGCTGCGCAGGGCGGCGATGGTGTCGGCGGGCGAGCGCCGCGCCGGCCGCGTCACGGAGGACACCAGCGTCCGCAGGAAGCCGCGGCTGGAGGCGGGGCCGCCGGCGCGCTGCGCCTCCAGCTCCCTCGCCGCCAGGATCATGCGCTTCTTGCGGGACACCGCCGTCTCCATCACCTGCCGGCGGCGGGCGGAGGGGGTCGGCACGCTTCCAGCTTTAGCTCGCTTGGACGGCGGTGGTTTTGGAAGGATGAAAACACGTGATCGAGCTCGGCATCTCCAGAATGTGGTGGCCTCTCTCGGTCCATCACCTTTTTAAAACCCAACCAGCACAGCATCCTCTCGTACTCTGATTGCCTTTGCACAAGCAAACACACAGTGACCAGCCGAGCCGCAGGCTCAGTCGTCCCACCTGCAGCAGTTGCGCCTCCATGGCGGCAATCTCTGCCTTGTCCACCGGCCGGATGAACAGGGAGATGTAGGAGTACGGCATGTTGACGGCGCCGTAGCCGGACAGCACCGCGATTAGCGTCACGCCCATCACGCCCACCCTGCTGATTGCCTGCAGCGCACGGGGCAAGGGTCCGCAGAGTGTAAGCGGCGGCAGGGGACTAGCTTGCAGTCAAAGGGAATCAGCGTCACGCCCATATCACGCCTACCATGCTGATCGCCCGTTCGTGCATTAACAGGTGCGAAACGGGTGAATGGGCAGGCAGCGGCAGGGGAAGCTTGCCTGAAGTTCGCGAATGTGCAGAGGAGGTCGCACTTGGAGAGCCTTGATTGTGGCTCGGTTATGACAGGCGAATGGCTGTCAGGACCACGGCCAGCCAATTCATGCAGCAGCGGCAATTTGGCAGACGCCTCTGAAACTAGCAAGCAGCCTGCACGCACCTGTTTGAGGCGGAAGAAGCCGTGGTCGGGCGGCGGGACGCCCGGCCAGTAGATGCCGATGCGCCAGAAGCCATACATGAACGCGCCCAGAAACAGCGCCGCGCCCGCCGCCGCCCGCATGTGCTGAATCTTCCCTGAAAGGTGGTGTGCACCTCCTATCCGGATGGGTGCCGCAAACTTCCAGTGCCTACTGCCCTCTATGCACAACTTGATGCAGGCACAGAGTCAGCTTTGGGTAACAGCTCAAATGCTGACGCCACTGAGCTCTACAAATGGACGAAGACTGTAGCTTGACACTCAGACTCACGTGTGCTGGCGAGGGTGCGGTAGCAGTGGTAGTACGGCAGCGCCACCAGCAGCAGCACCAGCATCACCAGCACATTCGCCCGCCAGTTGAGCCACCGCGCCCTGTACAGCCCAGGTCGCCAGCATCAGGCGGTGCCGGGCCCACGTGTGCCTCTCACAATTCAGCGCCACGATACAGCTGTGGAGTCAGGTTGCGATCAAGCATGAGGAATGCGCTCGAGGTGTACGCAGGTGGGGCGCACCTGACGGACAGGACATCCAGGATCTCGAACAAGATGAGCTGCAGCAGGTTGACCGACAGCGCGAACACTGACGCAAATAGCCCCTGCAGCAGAACAGTTGGTGTCGTGAGCCCTATAAACAGTACCTGCTGTTCGAAGGCCCCTTTGCCGACCTCGCCTCCGCAAAGCGACCCATGCACTTTGTAGCAGGTCATACCATCAGCAAGGGCTCCTCACCTGGACAATGGGATCCTTGTCCTCATGGTCCCGGTACAGGCTGTGGTCCAGGAACAGCCAGCCAGCGACGCCCAGGCCCAGCAGCGAGCCCAGCACCACCGCTGCCTCTGCCAGCGTCATTGGTCGCTGAGCACGCGTGTCAAAGACTTCAGCCGCTGGTGCGGCGCATGGTGCGGACGGCACCACTTAGACCTCGGCGGGCGGCATCATAGTGGGCTGCTGTACTGCCTCTGCCGTTGCCGCCGCGGCGGCGACGAGGCTTGCGTCCTGCCGTTGCGCCCGACCCGCGAGTCTCGCTGCGCTGTCGTTGTTGCCCTTCACAACCACCAAGACGCCCGTCGCGCACTGAATTTCCCGGCGTCGTAGCGCAGAGTAATCTCTGTCGCGGTGTCTCTGGTGTGCTCACCACCGAGAAGAGAGTGTTGGCCACGCTGGCATTGGCCACCTGACCGTGGCTTGGGCCTGGGCCTGTGTCTTTGACAAGTGCGTTTTAGCCTTGATAACTGTGGCAGATGCTTGCAGGGACTGCTCACACAACCTGAATGTTGTGAAGCTTGCTTCTTGCACACCGAGAGTGTTGATGTGCAACCTGTCTCCCGTTTCTGATCGTCACAGGCAACGTGTGCGCAAGTAGACGAGCGTGATCTTGAGCTTGCAGATGTATACAATAGTCCCATGCAAATTGCATCAGAAATGGTGGACTGTGGCTACAAGTTGGGACCTGTGTAGGTCACGTGAGGATCTCCGGAAGCAGCGTCAGAGCCAGGTGCACAGCGCGGAGCGCATTCAGACTTGAGATTGCGCACCACTCGACATCGAATTGAAACCTCAGGTCTGAGTAGACAGCGTCTTGCTTTATGTGGTAGACAGCGTCTTGCTTTATGTGAAACCCAACGCCAAGTCTCGACGCTGCACTGAGTCGACCTGGCGACCGTCTGCCGCTTGCATGCTCCTAGCAGCTTGCTTGTCACCCGAATTCATGTCTTGAGGTCGAGCGTCGCCATCGGCTATGCGGTCAGTCTCACTGCCAACACCTCGCCCAGTGTCATAATTGCGGAAGTTGCCGCATGCAAACGTACTCGTGAGGATGGGACGTTCGTTGCGTCATCCACGTACAAATCGTAGCTGCACATGTAGGCACGAGGCGGGCGGCGTGTCTGCTGCAGCACTGTTGTGGCCAGCCAGATGGCGGAGTCGGTGGGCAGCGGCAGCGGCAGCGGTAGCCAGCAGGAGACTCGAACGATCGTCCTGTTGCTGCGCAACGATCTTCGGCTGCACGACAACACCATCGTGCACGAAGCGGTGCAGCGGGCGGCGGCAGGCCCCAATCTTCAGGTGAGAGCTGCGTGGACTTAGAGACAGCTGCCTTGCGCGTGACCTGCAGTTCAAGGCCACTGACCTTGCTCTGCCAGCCACGTCTTGTGACTGTTGATCATGAAATGCAGCTCTGTTTCACGAAGACACTCATATAGTTCGTGAGACCATCAGGACACCACACCTGACCGGGCGACATTTGTCAAGCAGGTGGTGCCGCTGTTCTGCTTTGAGCCGCGGCTGTTTGAACGCACGCCATGGAGCAGCCCGAAGACGGGGCCCTTCAGGGCGCGCTTCCTGCTGGAGTCGGTGGCGGCGCTGCGGACCTCGCTACAGGGCATCGGGAGTGATCTGCTGACGACCAACAGTGCGCCGCACCAGGCGGTTTCAGGTGCGCATGGCTGCAGCCACCGTGAGTGCAGTGACTCGTCGGCAGGCTTCAACGATCACATGCAGTCAGCAGGTGTCGGGCTGATCGGCTGTAAGGCTGTGCTTATCAGATGCATGTCTCGCAGGCTGTACCTTTGTGAAGTGTCATTACAAGTCCCGTGATTGTTCACAGAGCTGCTCGACGCGACTGGGGGCGGCATCACCGTGTTCGTGCAGCCGGAGGTGACCAGCGAGGAAATGAAATCTGATGCAGCAGTGCAGGTGTGCGGCACATCGACATGCTGGCATGCCTCTGGCTGCAGACGAGGTGCCTCCTGAGCGAGCGAAACCCGTCAGGCAGAGTTCGCGCGCGCCCTGACCGTAACACACTCGCATTGTAGCAGCCAGTCTTGCAAAGGCAGGTCCTGGCCATCCAGCGCCACATTGGCTGCCTGCGATGTGAAGTCGTGAAGCCGGGCTGCCGAGGGCGCTGCTGGAGGGTGGCACACGGCATGCACCTGGGCTGCAGGCGGTGCTCGAGGCGGGGGGCAGGGGCTGCCTGGAGGCGCTGGGGGGCCCCAGCCTGCTGCACATCGACGACCTGCCCTTCGGGCCGCGCTGCGAGGACATGCCAGACGTCTTCACCAAGTTCCGCCTCAAGGTGGACGGCGGTGAACTGATGCCTAATCTCTGGTCAAGCGCCTCTAACGATGTTGCTTGTTGCTGTACCATGCCCAAGAGGCCTCTTTTATGCCCTCTCACCCTCGGCTGGATTGTCCGAGGTTCGGGGTTCTACGGTTGGTTTGCGCAGGTGGAGGAGCCAGAGCACTGGCGGGTGCGGCCGCAGCTGCCGGCGCTGGAGCAGGGGCAGCTGCCGCTGCCCGCCGGTGGGCTGCCCCGCCTGCCGTCCGCCTTCGAGCCGCGCAGCCTGCAGGACTTGTCAGAGCTGGCGCAGCAGACAGACGAGCAGCCGCTGGGGGACTTCGAAGACCACCCTGCAGTGAGCGGCCTGAGCTCGCCATGTTCTTTGTCAGTCAATTTCGATGTTGTATGGCTTCTGCAGAGTGGCAAAACGCTGCCCCGCTGGTACCAGCAGTTGCCATGCCAGCTGCTTGATTGATCGCCCCAAAGCGAGCACACTGTCTCGTCCGTTTGTCATGCATTTGACCATACTTGAGTTTGATTAGCCTTGTTCCGAGCCAGATCCGAAGAACAACAGGCAATCAAACTGCAACTGTAGGCGCTCATGCGCTTCGAGGGCGGAGAGGCGGCGGGCCTCGAGCGGCTACGGCACTACCTTTGGGAGACCGGCGCTGTTGCTACATACCTCGACACCCGCAACGGTGTGACGCCAGAGAGGCGGGGCTGAACAGTGCAGCTTCGTCGCCGTGGCCTCTGCGTCTTCCCTCCAAGCCAGCGCTGGCATGCCAGCCGGCAAAGTGGTCGCCGCGTACAAGCGTTTCAGCGCCGGACGGACCTCCCGGTCACCGTTGTCATGGTGTCAAGTACCTCTGCTGGAGTGCGATCCCTGTGACTCACGGCATCGCAATGGCGGCAGGCTTGCTGGCGGCGGACGACTCGACCAAGCTGTCACCCTGGCTGGCGCTTGGCTGCCTGTCCCCGCGGCGGGTGCACTCTGAGGTGGCGCGCTTCGAGGCGGCGCGCGGCGCCAGCAAGAGCACCTACTTCCTCACCTTCCACTTGCTGGTTCGGGACTACTTCAGGTGGAGCTCTGATGCCAGGTTGCTTCGCAGAGAGGCGCCTCATCTGTCGGCCGCAGTGCGGGAGGCAGCATGATGCATCAACCTGGGCCAACTAGACTTTGGGACAGTCCTACGTCTGCCTGATAGGTGCACTAGGCCATCACGAACCAGACTCAGACTGCAGCTTTGAAGCCGCTGTGGTGTGAATCGTGCTCTCTACGCCACGCGCAGGTTCTTCTGCCTGAAGCATGGCAGCCGCGTGTTCCACGAGGGTGGCGTCACCGGCGACCGCAGCGATTGGCGCGGCAATGCGGACGCGCTGCAGCGCTGGAAGGATGGCACGACTGGCATCCCCTGTGTGGATGCGCACATGCGGGAGCTGAAGCACACAGGTGCGCGGCGTCGTGTTCTGTCTGAGTTACGAGAGAGTGGGTTGGCTCTCAGTGCAGCAGGCAGCGCCGTAGGGGAGCCTGGAGCAGCCGCACTCTCAAGTTCGTGACCGCTGAAGGCGTGGGCTTTGCTTTCGTGACCATCTGCTCCGCCGCGCTATGTTCAGCAGCATACAGTAGTTATCCTACCTGGCCCTGGCTGGCGGACATCAGCCTGCACTAAGGCTGGAGCAGGCTGTTCCCAACCCTGCCTGGGCCCACATCGCTGTCGTGCAGGCTGGATGTCCAACCGGGGGCGGCAGAATGTGGCCAGCTACCTGGCGCTGGACTTGGAGGAGGACTGGCGGCAGGGCGCTGACTGGTTCGAGTCGCGACTGCTGGACTACGACGTGTGCTCCAACTGGGGCAACTGGGTCGCCGCCGCGGGGCTGGCGCCGGGCCGCACCAACCGCTTCAACCTGCTGAAGCAGGTGCACCCAGCTCACCTTTGTCCATTGACCATGGTAATGATGCATTTCGTTTTGGGGCGCTTCAGTGGGTGGGCCTGCTGCACATCTTCCATTTGGAAAGCTGGACTGTTGGGCCTCTACCACAGCTCGCTGGTGTTTTTGAAGACGTGATGCACTGCTGGACAAAAACCGCGCATTGCAGTGTTGCAATGCATGCGACTGCACTTTAATGCCGCGCAGAGCAAAGACTATGACGCCGGCGGGGAGTACATCCGGAAGTGGGTGCCGGAGCTAGCCGCGGTGCCAGCAGAGCACATCCACGCACCGTGGCGCATGACGGCAGAAGAGCAGGAGAGCTGCGACGTGCAGTTGCCGGAGAATTATCCGCTACCTCTTCCTGGGACGCGATACTATGATGCGCCGTGAGGCATGGAGCTGAATGACCGAGAGACGACCTGTCGGAGTACTTATGCACGAGGCGGGGGAGGGCAAGGGGGAGGATCAGCTTTGTTAGACACTGCACACCAGTTGTGGGAGGCGGTTTTCCTTGCATGACCCTTCGCATTCGAGTGATGGCCTTCAGACTAGCAGAAGGTAGAGTCTTGTACGATGTACGACCATTCTCATAAGTTTGCTTGAAACCAGGTCGATGTATGGAGACTCGGTGTTGGAACTTCACTTGGCATTGTCACATTATGAATAGGCATGTCTAGCTGGTGATGTCGCCGCTGCCAAACACTGCCCAGGACACTGAAGCCTCGCTGCCAAGACCCCGACGGCGCAGCAGTGCCACGCCCGCCAGCTTCACAAGAACGAGAAGACCGACTCGCATCGTTGCACCATCTCGTCCACTCCCGAGCTCGCCTCTGCGCCAGCCGCCGCCGCCGCCGCCGCCGCATTACCCGCCGCCACAATTGCCGCCGCCGGCGCCTCTGGCAGCTCGTCGGGGTCTGGGCTCTCCGCCTGCTGCTCCCACATGTGCTCCTCCATGCCGCAGTCGCTGCGCGTATTCATGCAGTTGCTTGCGTCTGCGAGCGGCAGCCGCCTGCTGCCGCTGGGCCGGCCCGCGCCGGCGAGTTCCGTCCCGTCTCGCGTGGAAAGTCTGCCGCCGGGCCGTGGTGCACTGTCGTCCTGGCAGCGGCCGCTGCTGCCGCGTGCTTTCCCGTTCGTGAGCCGCTCGTCATCCCCTGGCATGCTGTCTGCAGCCGCCCGGTCCTCCCCTAATAGGTAGCCATTGGAGCGGCGGCCAGAACGCAGCGCCTTGGCAACGGCGGCTGCGCCACCCGACACAAAGCCGCACGGAGCTGCCAACGGCCCCTGCTGCGCGCGGCTGCCGCCACCGCCGTCCCTGGGCCGCAGCACAATCCTGGCTGCGTCGTTGCTGGCTGCAGGACCGCCGAATGTTGCACGTGCCTCGGCCTCATCTTCTGCATGCGCGGCCGCCGGCTGCATGAGGGACTGCCGGCCAAGGCCGCCGCCGCCACTGAAGAAACTGCCGCCGATCCCAAAGCCGCCGTTGCTGCCCAGGCTGTCATAGTCCGAGCGGAGGCGCGTCTGGTCGCTGCCGCGGGCTGCGTCGGGCCCAGATTCCCAAGGTCCAAACTCCCCTTGAGCCGATGCGCCTCTGCTGGGCAGCAGCTCTGCCTTGGACAGGTCCTGCAGCGGCGGTGGCGGCCTCTGGCTGTGGACCTGCACGGATGAGTTTCCCGCGATTGTGCTGGCGCCAATTGCGAGTGTGTTGTGCGGCATTGCTGCTGCAACCGCCGCCGCCGCGCTGCCAAACCTTTTGCTGCTGCCGCTGCTGCCGCTGCTGCTGAAGCTGCGCATTAGATGAGCGACTGCATATCCGCGAAGGCAACGCTGAACGCTTCGTAAAGCCGGATACTTCTCAGTGGGAACAGCATTGGGGGCGGCACTCACTGGAGTGGCCAGAGGGCGTGACGCATGGCTCCGGTCGGACATGAGTTCGATGGCGCGGCCGTGGGGTGCCCGCAGTGGGAGCACTGCTTCTGATGCAGTCTCATGCAGTCCTGCAGCAGGACATCCAGGTCGAGGCTGGAGCGGATGGGTAAAGCAGAAACTACAAAGTATGAAGTCGTGCTAGTGCGGCACAGGAGGATGCCAAGCTTGCGGCACGTCAAGGCGGCGACCGTCAATTGCGTGAAGGAAAACATGCCATGCCTATCTGCTGCTTGCATTGCAGATCCAAAGCGCATGGGGTACAGGTCGACAGGCCCTTCAGCAGCCGCACATGAGGCTGTCATCGAGCTGTGTGAAAATGACTTGTCGTAACTATGGGAGAGCAACGCTACCCGAGAGCTTGGCGGCCTTCTGGCGGACCAGGTCCAGCTCGCTGACTTGGCTCACAGCCTGGCCGCGCGGCGGCGGCAGCTGCACCTGGGCCGCTGGCCTGCCAGCAGGGGTAGCATGATGCCGCGACGCCGGCTGCTGTGGCCGCTGCTGCAGCCGGTGTGTTGGGCTGCTGCCGTCCGGGCTGCCATCCTGCCTTCGACGAGGCGAGGCTGCAAACTTGATGCCGACGCCTGCGTTCATAGCGGGCACATTGACTTGCTAGGATGCTGGCACGTGCTGCATGAGCAGGTGCCCTTCGAGCCCAGGTGCATGCTGTATGATATCACTGCTGCCGCATATGACTTGCAAGAAGCGGCAAACCCTGACATGCGCGTCTCCACGTCTCGTGGCTGCAACAATAATTTACCTAGGGGCGAGCGAGTCTCCCTGCTGGCGTCGAAGGTGAAGCGGCGCAGCCCCGAGATGTCCGATGGCTGCCCCTGGTGCTGCCGCGCGGGCGTCGCCGGCGCCTGCAGCGCCTGCCGCTGCACGGGCGCATCCTGCTTCTGCAGCTGCACCTGCCGCTGCCGCAGCGGCCGCAACTCTTCCTCAAACCGGTGCTTCGCCCCCTGCTGCTGGGGCTGGGATTGCTGCAGCAGGGTTGAGCCAGGGCGCTGCAGCTGCCGGGTTGACAGGAAGCTGCTGCGGCCTCGATGCTGCGGCTCCCGGCGAGGCTGCACCGGCGCAGGCTGCAGCAGCTGCTGCTGCTGCTGCTGCTGCGGCGGCGGCGGCAGCGCCGAGCGCTCCCACAGGGATGGCCGTGCAGCCTCGGGTTCAGCAGGCGTGGCCGGCGCGTCGAAGGATCGGCGCTTGAAGATGGAGCTGCTCCACTCCTGCATGCAGCAAACTACCTTGACATTGCATGGCAGCCTTCTGGGGCATCCGACCTGTCCATGAGACCATGACCACCCTGATTACCAAATGCTGCTGCACATGATGATGTGCACAGCTGTGCTTTCTGCTCTTGTGGCAGATGCTTCAACTCAGGCTGCCATGCTTGCCTGCATGCGCTTGGCGGGCGGTGGAGACGCCGGCGCCATGGCGTCGGCACGCTTGGCCCCGCGGCTTCCGGGCGGCTGCCAGGCGGCGGCGGCGGACGACAGGAGTGGGCTGCTGAACAGCGACGCTGGGCGCGAAGTGGTCACCGGCCGGCCGCCAGCTGGCACGCCTGCCGCTGCGTCCGGTGGCGTCGCTTCTGCCGCCGCCCCGCTGACGGCCTCCGTGGCAGCCTGGGCTGGGTGCGGCTGCTGGCGACCGAGGGCATGCTGCTGCTGGTTTGGAATACGCGGTCCACTAGCTGGCAGCTGCAGATGCGGGCCCTGCTCCGCGTCTGCCTGCAGGCCACCCCTACCGCTGCCGATTGGCGCCGGTCCGGGCCGATCGGCAGCGGCCTTCCGGGCAGGCTGCGCTGGAGGGCGGCTGGAATGATGCGTAGGAGGAAGCCTGTCTGCAGCAGAAGCAGCAGGCGCTGCAACAGTCTCGACCGCAGATGCAGTCGCTGCTGACGCCTGGGCGCCAAGCGGTTGGCGCACAGCGGCCGTCGCAGCACCTGCTGTGGCGGCCTCCGCCGGCACGCACACAGCCAACGCAGCCTCCTCGGCCTCCTGTCAGCCAGGGGAACTGTCAGGCCCAGCTGCGATGCTGTTTTTCGGGTCATGTTCGATGGCAAGGGAACAGTCGCAACTATCATCCTGATGCCATGCTTTGGGTCTGCATCTTTGCTGGGGAGAATGCTTGTAACATCTATCGCAGAAGAAATACATACCTCATTAGGCACAGCGGGCATGATGCTTCTTCAATGTCCGCCCTCAAATGCGCCCTGGCCTGATGAAGTGCAGGCGCGCGGATGTGCATGCGGGCACAGTCGATGACTGTCAGCGCACCTCGTCAGCGCAGAGGGCAGGCCGGCTGCCGCCAAGAGTGGCATTGCGCGCGACCTGCTGCGACATGGTCACGTCCAGGCCCACCCACTTGTCGTTGATGAGGCACGCCACAATGTCCAGCGGCGCGCCACCTGCATGCAGGAAAGCGGGAAATCGAGTCCGCACTGCCCACTCCGACTCAGCAGATCGACAGCGGGTAAGACGGTTCAGGAAGAGTGCGATAAATGTCTCCCTTCTCGTGCACGACTCCTCAGCATTGACATCAAAAATCGACACCAGACATGAGTAAGATGCGGCGAGACGCTGCTTCAGATTTCCTCCAGGTCACCGGCAAGGTGCACTTCTGTCAGAGACACCCTGACAAATGTGCTCTTACATTCTTACATGCATTATAGGCGACCAGCAGGGTGGCAGCGGCGCACTGGGGGGCGATCGGGCGCGGAAGGTGGCGGTGTACGGCGAGCGGAAGCTGTGCAGCGCCAGCTGCTCGTGCACCAGCAGCGCATCGTCGTGCATGCTGCGGGGCATGCAGCATCAGGTAGATACATGTCAGAAGTTGACGGCGCATGGCTTCGATTGGAGGCCGTGGTACAAAAACGCCTTACAAAACACCTGCATGCACGCATGTCGTGCATGCTGCAGGCCAGCCAACTGGCTGATTGCGTGACAGCGTCTGCACAGGGCACGCGAGCAGGTGCTTCACAGACTCGACGGCTTTTGATTGTCTGGCGTGGTTCATTTCATGTCCGTTCTGCAGCTCACCTGCCGGCAATCACGGTGGCGTAGCCCGGGGCGCCGGCCTCCTCCGAGTTTGGCCGCGTCACCGTGAGGCAGAACTCCACCTGGCCGCCGCCCAGGCGCTCTGCAGCATGGCAGGGTGGTCCTTGGATAACACCCTGAACTG